>MU001899.1:0-74446 GCA_010093585.1 Melanomma pulvis-pyrius CBS 109.77
TGGTTGAAGGAGGCTGAAGAGAAGCGCCAAGATCCTGGGGATCCCCCATGGTTAAAGGAAGCTGAAGAGAAGCGCCAGGACCCTGGGGATCCCCCGTGGTTAAAGGAGGCCGTCGAGCGTGGTAAAATTCTCCAAACATGATATTTTTGACTGATATTGATGCTAACAGAGTTAGCAAACTAAACATGGATCTCTATGTTATGGGCCGCGCTCTGCTATCAGCGAGCGTCTTTGATTTCCTCTAGCTATAGCGCTTCCTAGACTACCTGAAGGCGGCAACGAGGTTAGGTAAAAAGATCAAGGTTCGCACATACTCTAACGACACAATGTTAGTCCTTTTGCAGATGTAGGAGAGTTGGGCAAGGATATGATAGTATGGCTGTAAATTTTGGTCTGTTGCGCTGGATCGATAGTGAGCAGCAATATGAACATGAGATCAATCTAAAAAAAAGACTGTGACTAGTGACGTAAACACAATGAATGTAAAAAGTGTCCTAATAAAAGTCGGGGGAAAACTGTCTGAACAGTACATCTCAAGGGAGCTAAAGAACTTGGTTCTGGAGTGTTTCTCTTACTATTATTGGCTTGTTTATAGCTATTATGCAATAGGCGTATTGTGCATTCATTGAGAAAGAGCTTGTATTGCAATACGCTTATCTAGAGCTTAGTAGTATTAACTGAAGCAGTACTATTATAGATGTTTATAATATATTATATTAATACTCTAAGTTTACCTACTTCAGTATATAGTCGTATTTTTTAGACTACGCAGAGAGTAGGAGTAGGAGAGCGTAATATAACAAGTTAGGTGCTTAGTCTTATCAGGGTTCCAGTAGTAGCCGATGCTTGTGTTGCGTTGAGGTTAGGGAGACGGATAATAACTGTTAATGTTTGTAAGAACCACTCCTCGCGATGTCGATTAAGGTCTTCATATCCAAAGTATTACATCCCGTCCATTGATGAACAAGCCTATATCATTGAGGTCGATCCAGCGGATTATTCTACGTCCGGACCTACCTACCCTCCCACCCCTACCAACGCCAATTAAGGCGGGCCTAAGATATCCCTGATGTATGCAGTAAAACTAGGATCACCAAAACCCGCATATCTTGCTTTAATCGAGCGGTTAGCAACTACTGTTCATGCCTTCAGATGATTCCTCTCCATCAACTGATTCAATCTCAGCGAATAGCAATATCAAATTTGCAGTTCTAAATGTCCATAATCGCCTAAAAGTGACAGAATACAGACAAGACAATTACTAATGCCAATCATTTTACCCCCGCAATATGGTAATATCTGGATCTTGGATCCCAAACAGCTTGCTCTAGCAAGAGAGCATAAAGTGATTCAGAAGTTTCAATGTGTAGATTTGGGAGATACAAGACAAAATAAAATCTCTGGCCTGATGCGGTCACTTGATCCAAGTTTCATGGCTTGTTGTTCAGCTCACTATCCGGTACATTGGACACATCTCCTTATCTACACTAGAACTCAGTACCATAGCTTTCTCGTCGTGTGCCAACATTATCTACATGATAAAAAGGAATAAGTATTAAGATGTAGCCGTACCATCTACCTCGATACGGAACTGTAGTAGCATTCAAGGCTATCGCTAAAGCGGGCACCCACTCTCTTTCTGAGTTGTGTGTACCAAAGTTATCGAAGGTCAATTCATATCTAAACACATCGACTGGCTCACCGTACTCAGTTTGTGCTCTGCTTGTTCACTATCGGAAACACAGACAAGCTTTCAAAATTGAGCACATACACACTCGCGCCCTTCTACTTATTGTTGGGAATGGTTCGCATTGTGGAAAAGTTTAAATTACTGAATACTTTAGGTTCAATTTCAAGGAGGTTGGGCTGGATTCCTAGGTAAGTAGGTAGGATTCTCCAATTCCTATTTAGTCATGTGCGAAATCCTAGGCAGATTTAATATCTGTGATAGATACCCGCCACCCAAACCATATCTTGTTGAGTCATGTGGTACGTAGTAATACATTCAAATGCTCGCAAGCAGGTCGAATCGTTTCGTTACTCCAGCAGATTTCGGGATAGTATTGCCAATTTGACTACACTTGTCGATAGTAATGGCGTATAGTATCCCATCTGTTCGCAAGTATACAGACTTGCCCGGAATGATGTCGAGTCACAACTAGCAACGACCTTTCACTACGGGACATATTTGTTAAGCTCTTCTTTTAAACCTCCAACCCAAATTAGTATTGATTTAAGGAGCTTAGTACCAGGAGACATAACGGAGTGGCATTTGTAAAAGTAATCCATCCCGATTTGCTATCCTAGAGCCATCCTACGGTCCTAGAGAGTACCTGTAGCAATAAGCCATTCCAAACTTTTTCTGCGTACCTTCTGAACATAGCTTATTTCGGGTCTTTTAATCATCGCCAGCGTGAAGTGCTTATCTCGATAACGATGCTCTTCGATTGGTGCTGGTGTTGCTAAGATTTAAGTTTGCGGTATTACGGAAGGTAACGTAGAGGGCTAAATGGGGCATGCACTTTATATATCAATTTAGCTAGTTCCCCAAAACGTTCTTTCCGTCTCTAGTATAGTCTAGCAATGCATCATGTGCCGAAAATGACGCAAAAATGTCATAGTCGGCATTTAGCCGGATAGTGAAGGTTATACGAGTCCGGGGTACATATATGGAGAAAAACTGGGGAAGACCTGAGAAATACGGAGAACGGCCCGACATATATAACGAGCCGCACACTTCTATGCTTCTGCGTAGTGGTGGTCTCCTTGCGGTCTGTGAGCATGGTGCCCAAACTTATATGTAGCGGCGTCTTCAAAACCTGATAGTGTCGCACCTTTTGGATTATTGTAGCCACGAGTCTCAGATCTGATCATCCTTTCCCCGAAAGCAAAAGCCTTTCCCTCATTTTAGTCGGTGCTACCATAACTTCAATCTTCCAACATGTTCTTTCCAGTCCTCAGTGCCGTTGCGCTGCTTGTATCGGAGGTCGTCGCACACGGCGCAGTCACAAGCTACATTATCGCTGGCAAAAATTACCCTGGGTAAGTATACGGATGAGTTTTGTATATGCTTGAAGGTGCCAGTACCTAATAAAGGCTATAGATACCAAGGTTTCTCCCCTGGAAACTCTCCCAGCGTCATCCAGTGGCAATGGAGCGATTACAATCCGGTAACATCAGTCACTGATGCAAAGATACGCTGCAACGGAGGCAAATCTGCAACCCAGAGTGCGACGGCTGCACCAGGCGACACAATTTCTGCTATCTGGCAGCAATGGACCCATAGCCAGGGGCCAATCATAGTGTGGCTTTACAAGTGCTCTGGTGCTTTCAGCGCTTGCGACGGCTCTGGTGCCAACTGGTTCAAGATTGATGAGGGAGGCTTCTCAGGAGATGGAGTAAAGGTCTTCCTTGACTCTGAAAAACCTTCAGGGTGGGAAATCGCCAAGCTTGTAGGCGGCAACAAGCAGTGGGACAGCAAGATTCCCGCCGGACTCGCGCCTGGCAATTATCTTCTCCGTCACGAGTTGATTGCTTTGCATCAGGCAAATTCTCCGCAGTTCTACCCAGAGTGCGCACAGCTTGTCATCACCGGCTCTGGAAGCGCACAACCGGATGCTTCTTTCAAGACATCCATTCCAGGATACGCTAAACAGAACGATCCTAACATTAAGGTAAGTTACAATGTCTCTATAGAACAACTATGGTCTTCGCAGATGTCGCTAACAAGATGAAATCAGGTTCCGATCAACGACCACTCTATCCCTCAGAAATACGTCGTTCCAGGACCTACTGTCTGGAAGGGCGCTGCTAAGAAGGCCAGGGATTTCTCCGCATAATCAGCATGGCATAAGAGACGGCAATCTTAAGAGTTTTGCTAAACATACTTTTAATAACTTAGTAGACCTATATTTGCATTAACGTCAGAATTACAAATATTTACAATCTTTCAAGATAACAACCTACAAATCTTACAAATATTTACTGCCTTCAACAATTAGACAGAAGTTTAGCTGCTATTTTAGCAAGCTATAACGCCGTTTTATAATGCTGGCTTAGACTGCCTGGATTGCCTGTACTGGCTTTGTGTGGGTATTGACAATGTTAGCCACAAACCAAGCCATCCCAGTTCCGCATATGCTGAAATCTATCGCGCGCGGCACGTAGGTTGATTTAACATATTTTCATACGTCAGCATTGCTCCAGCACAATAGCCATCTCAGTATCTTCACTCTTTCCCTTGACAGTGACCCCGCGAGGCCCAGGTTTATCTCGGCCTCGAAGGTATCGATGTCGTTTAAGACTTCAGCCCCTCCGCTCATTTTCCTATTGACTTCTAGACTCCTATAATAATCGTCATCTCGGTGTAGTAGAACGCATGCTCGAGGGAAAGGGTTTGACTGCGGTGAACATAATGGTAGCATAGTTGATGGAGGACCTTGGCAATAAAAAAGGGTCGGTTCAAAATTCTCTTTGAAGGCATCGATCGCAAGATGGTAACTAGGATTTTCGCACCAAGCAAGCTGATCAACAATGCGCCCCTTCAACCACTATAACTCATTTAGATATTTTCGGAAGTCGTGAAGAGCCTCGATACCTTGGAAGAACTACCGTGTTCGATCCACATTGCATTATGGAATAATTCCACGTATACGTCCGCTATAAGTGGAATGATAGTTTAGAGCATAAAACTCCGTGGATCCAATGTCGCTGGCTAATTTTGGCGCCTTAATAAGGATGAAGTTCTCAATTGTGCGATAGACGATAGCGTTCAGAATCTTTTTTTGAGAATTGGAGACGGGAGACTGCTGCGAGGAAGGAGTAAAAGTGAGAAGCACTACTGTAGTTGGAAGAGACTAAATACTTTGGCATTCTAAAAGAGGTGGCCAGATTATCTTTTTTGAAAGATACTAGTTCCTCCGTGTGCTCTCTACTCCCACAAACGCACCATGGCGAGTACGACACCAAGGTTTTAGACTCTGGCAGAGCTCGAGATCCGGCCACTGGTCGATTCGACTCGTTCTTCTCGCAACATGAACGCGTTTCTTGTTGCCTTTACTAAAAAGGTTTTACTAGATTCAAGATCTAGATCCCCCTTTGTGCAATCTATTGCGTCCCCGAGTCGAGATCCGCCATGTCTCGCTAGGGACACTGCTTCTAGCAACATATATCTCCCTGGGGGTCGGTTGTAGAGAAGGCCATACACTAGCGCTGCTGTAACTTTAGAGGGCTGGAGATCTGGGAGGGTTCTGAGGATTGTTCTAGGGGATTAGACGGAGGACTTTATATACTCGTGGAGCGTAATTGGGAACAGGACTGGCTGAAAAAAAGAAAGAGAATAGCGTGTAGTGTGTAACACGTGTAAATGTAATTTTTCAGCAAATGCTCATTATTATAGCTCCATCCAATCCTCATCCCGTCATATAATGCCCTTATAATACACTCCATTCGTTCCATTCATCACATCATCACCAATCCATCCTAAATCCTATTCGCGCCCGAAGACAATGAGACATTTCCAAAGCTAACCGCCTCCCTTTTATCGACGGCAGCCCAAATTCCCAGCACGGCACCTAGCCCAATAATTCCCGCGCGCGCCAAATTTAGCGTAGCCCACTTATCCAACAAGGCATGCGTAGTCTCTTCCTCAGCGATGCCTGCCTCGGCCGCCTTATCCGTTAGCGCGGTCCCTACGAACGATTCGAGTTTCTTATCGAGCTTCTTGTTGGTAGGATCGATGAATGCGAGGGTGAAGGGGATGATACTGGGGAGCAGAACGGCGGCGATGACGTTGAGCTTGAAGGGCGTGGAGGCGCTGTCCTCTATGCGGTTAGGTTAGCAGGATGACTTGTGTTTGGGAGACAGGATGGCGTACGGTTGTAGGCAACGTATCCAAAGGATAACGAGCTTGCCAGGGCGAGGACGGGCCCTATTTTCCTTCCGAGGTCGAACACCGTCCTCCATTGGCGCACAGCGAGTGGAGCGGGTGCCTTGAGAACGGCCGGGATGAAGGCGTACGATATGGCTGCATTTTGGCCTGGAATTGAAGGTATTAGAATAAATATCAACAAGCACAGTTGGCTTTGGGAGTGGAACTGTGATGTTTGGCTGTCTGTGGTACTGACCGAAGAGGAATGTGCTCGCGGTGATGCCAACGGCTTGCGCGACGAGCAGCCCTGCTGGGGGCTTTTCATTGAAGAGGTAGCCTGCGGTCGCCATTGTGAGTACAATTGAGGTAAATGGGCTCAAGATAGGCGTGGGTTGGAGTCTTGAGGAGGAAGAGTGGCGGGTTATGAGGGGTGAACAGCCGGAGCTTGAGGCTTGGAGTCGGTGATTCGGCCCTCCGCTTGCGTCATGGCTCGTCAGTATCACCGTTTTCGGATAGCTAGCCAGCAACAACAACCTTTAAATTATCTTCCGTACGATGTCAATTTATGGCCCATCGTACGCGTGAGAGTTGTACGATTATTTTATGTTGTCATCGCCGGGCTCTTGGATTGACTCTAAACATCTCATGCACAGTCGGCTTTTCCTCGCTTGCTCAACACCAAGCAACAATGAAATGGCAAGCACTTGTCACAAATTCGATGACGTCGCTTCGTTACGGAAAATGTATTAGAGCGCAACCGTAGTCGTTGTATCGAGCTTCGGGTACAAATGAGACTAGGTGTCAAGGACCTAAAACGCGTTGCTGATGATGTGAAACAGTATGCATTCAACTGAATCTCATTCTACGGCTCCGTCATAAGAGAGCGAACCGTAACCTCTTTGTACATTTCCTTGTACCCTTCTTCTCGACTCTTTACATAATTAACTTGAACTTCGAATCGACATTTGAGGTCTAGTAAATTACTGCGAATCTTACTTGCAGCACAGCCCCGCTCTCCATCCCCAGCACGGCTCATCACTCACGGTTCCTGATACTCACAAACATTTAACATCTCACCATCAGCATCTCTATATCCATAATGGCTTCTTGTACGCACCCATTCGGCCCCGCTACGCTCCTAGCTAACATCTTAGTCTTCAACACGACCGCAACCCTCCACCACGTAACCCCCCTCCCGCCTGGCACCGACTTCTCCACCGCGCTCACCCATTTGCACAACCACGACATGCACATCCGGCTCGACCCGGAATTCGCCTCGTACGAGACGCTCCCCTCAGACGAAGCTACACCAGACACAAAACGCTACAAAGTCACCGACCATATGCACACCCTACCAAAAGGGCTATGGGACACCACGGTGAACTTCGAATCGCAGATGACAAACATGGAGGACAGCTTGATAATGGTGATCAAGGCGCCGCTGGGCCTGGTGCAGAGGAGTACGTGGAAGCTGGTTCGAGCCGAGGATCTAGGCAAGGGAAAGGAGAAGGTGGAGACGGAGGGAGAGGGCATAGATGGAAAGGAGGAGGAGAAGAGTGAGTGGTTTTTGGTCGAGGATGTAGAGATCAAGGCGTCGAGGCTGCTTGTAGGGACTGTCAAGGGGAAATGTGAGGAGAATTGGAGGGGCATTCATGCGCGGTTCGTAGAGCATCTCAAGGGGGATGCGGCCATAGCATAGGCGTGTGTGAATTCATCATAGAAGCTCGTAGGTAAAGAGATGGGATAGAGAATAGACATATTTCTCTTTGAAGGAATGTGCTGCACGCGGGAGACTGGGGTCAGCTGTGGATCTGCCGAAGCGGCGATACCCGCCCCTGAATGTCTTCAATCTTCATGGTGGGGCAAACGCGGTTCAATCCGATAACGGCCACCACGATAGCACGGGATTTAATGAGACATGAGCCAGAGTCTTGGTATTGTAGATGGCAGTGTGATCGATTGCGAGCTTCGAGCTTTGATAAGAGATAACGAAACTTGCTCTCTTCCTCCAAAAGCGAGCACAAGGTCTTGAAGCCTTGTCGCCTGAAGACAGACCAGACGTCAGATGCACATTCCAAGGCGCTGAAGCTGTTTACTGGGCATGCAGATCCCGAACAATAGAGTCTTTCAGCCTTCCCAAGACTCTCGTCTGCTTCAAGCCGCCTCGCGATACCTTCTCTCGCGTTTCCTTCCTTGCGCACGTGCATCCGAAGCAACACGGAACGGTGTAAATCCCGTTTTATGCTCGGAAGACGGCATGAGTCTAGCTTCGTAAAGTCAAGGCAAATTCTAGAAACGTTACGACGTTTCTAGCTGCAGGGAGTGGGGAATGGGAAAGGTTGAAGGGCATCTGTAGCCAGCCTCTTCTGCTCAAGAGACCTCGTGCCGCAGAACCTAGCCCTGGGAGCGCTATGCAAGCCAGCCTCTTCTGCCGCTCGGTACGACGCCTGCTGTGTACTATGGTACGCCGTGCTCGCGCAAAGTCGGCCCAGATTGGTGGGATTGCTGCGCGAATAAGTCCCGTCCCGTCTTGTTGCAAGGCGATGGTGAGATGTTTGCCCTGCATGCCGCCAGCTGGACAGCCTCAGGGGCGAGAAGCTGAACCGACCGAGCATTCGCCCACACCCCAACGCATCTGCTCGCGACTCTCCCTTATCGCTGAGGCTGGCAATCCCTCACGAGGCCGCTCTTCGCGCCCACTGTTTCAGCGGTCAGTCGTGAGAAATGGTCAAGAGACCCTGGCGGTGGTGTGCTTCTAAGCTAGGGAGGTGCACGTGGCGTCCTGTCCGCTGTTATCGATTACCCGATAACGATAGCACTTAATGCCCGCTGCGGCGTGAATTGTACAACGTCCAGCGTTATTTTGCTTACGCTTATATCATTGTTCTTTCTTTCTTTCTTTGAACGTGAGGCGGCTCTAGCTGTTCATGCCGCTGCTTTGTCTGGGTCCTTGACATTTGATCGCCGCCTCTTTCGCGGACTCACTCCGCATCTCAGGGCGCGACTTCCCCGCTTCAGAACCGGCTCTCGCGACCCTGCCCGACTACCCCGTCACTGCTCGCAACTTACCCTTCACGCTCGTTTGGTTGACTGCAGAGACGGATCGTAAGCCGTACGGAGAAGGCATCCGCTAGGATTTGTCAATTCAACTATTACGACGTCTCTTGGTCGCCAGCACGACTCCTTCGCACGCGTGCGCCCCGCCCCGAACCGCTCAACATCCACACCTCATCCACCCCTCACCATGGAGCCGTTGTCAATTGACGCCGTCGTCTTCAACGCGCCCCAAGGCACCCGAACCACGAGCCCTGTCCCGAGCGAAGCCATCCCGATCAACCAACCCAAGCTAAAGGGACGACAGCGTCTCCTACATGGCCTACAACGGATGGGCTCCTCGCCGAGCCTTGCGGGACTGGGCAGATCTCGCTCACACAGTCTGCGCAGCGGTGGCAAGGCTTCAATGTCTTGCGTGTCGCTGGCATCGTCGGGCTCACCGTACGCCCAGTCATACGGGAGCTCCTACTCCTCGGAGATGTCGGCCGGCTTCTCAACTGCCCCGACGTCTGTAGCAAACAGCCCGCCTGGAAGCCCGCTCTTCGACGACAAGGCTCGTTTGCGGCTCATCGGCCCCGAGGGCCCAACGTCTGTCCCTCTTCCCTCTGAGATGCGGCCCGTGACCAAGGATGGAATCGAGGGCGAAGGAGACTACTTCTCGCATCTAGTGGTGAAGAAGAAGATGCAGCGCCGGGCAAACTTCAACTTCTGGGCTGATATGCCTGCCGAGATTCGCATGCATATCCTGCGATATCTCAAGCCCAAAGAGATTGTCCGCTGCTCCTCTGTTTCAAAGACCTGGCACTCAATGTGCTTCGATGGCCAGCTGTGGAGCGATTTAAATACATCCGACGCGGACATGTACCGGGACATCACCGCGGATGCTCTAGTCAATATTATCACCTCCGCTGGACCCTTCGTAAGGGACCTCAATCTTAGGGGCTGCGTTCAATTGAGGGAGCAGTGGAATAAGAAGGGGCTGACCGACGCCTGCCGAAATCTCGAAAACTTCTCCTTACAAGGATGCCGGATTGACCGCACCTCCATCCATTGCTTTCTCCTTCAAAACAGCCGCCTCGTCCATGTGAATCTTTCTGGGCTCGCTGGAGCGACGAATGCTGCCATGAAGATTCTGGCCTCACACTGCCCCAAAGTAGAACATCTCAATATTTCCTGGTGTAACAACATTGATACTCGCGGAATCCGAAAGGTGATCGAAGGGTGCCCGAATTTGCGAGACCTCCGAGCTGGTGAGGTCCGAGGTTGGGATGATGTCGAGTTCATGCATGAGCTGTTCAAGCGCAACACGCTCGAGAGGCTTGTTCTCATGAACTGCGATAGTCTAAATGACGATTCGCTCGCAGCCCTCATCGAGGGCGTAGACAGCGAGATTGATATCCTCACCGATCGCCCCATCGTCCCACCACGAAGACTGAAGCATCTAGACCTCACTCGTTGTCGTGGGATTTCCGACACTGGCGTCATGACCTTGGCCGGAAATGTGCCATTCTTGGAAGGTCTCCAACTCTCCAAATGTCACAGTCTTACCGACTCAGCACTTACCTCACTACTTCCCACTGTGCCCGTGCTAACTCATCTGGATATCGAAGAGCTCGACGGACTCACAAATGAGGTTTTGAAGGCCATTGCCATCTCGCCGTGCGCTTCTCACATTCGACACATCTGCGTCTCATATTGCGAGAGCTTAGGCGATTCCGGCATGCTGCCTGTTCTCAAAGCCTGCTCAAGCCTTGCCTCTCTAGAGATGGACAACACTCGGATCTCGGATCTCGTCCTCGCGGAAGCTGCATCCATGATCCGCACCCGTAACCGCGCAGCCAGAGGCCTAACTGGATCGGAACGTCCACACGTTGGCCTCAGAATCGTCGCCTACGATTGTGCCAACGTGACCTGGACCGGCGTCCGCGAAGTCCTCTCTCGCAACGCCGAGATTTCACGTCCTTCCCCAAAGTCCGCGTCCACGACCCCGACCTACCCCCGCGAAATTATCGGTCTCAAATGCTTCTATAACTGGCAGCCGACTGTTGAGGAGCACACAAAGCGCGTCTTGCGCGGTGATTTTGCTGCCGCGGCGAGACTCGAGCGCAAATGGGCAGACTGGATGATGTTGAATGAGGAGGCAGGGATGGGTGGTGCAGGTGCAAGACGTAGAAGGCGGAGGGCAAGAGAAGCCCAGCTTATGCACGCCGACGAGGAAGAGGGCGGCGCGGGCATGGGTGGGGAGGGTATTGGAAGGAGGAGGCGGGCCCGGAGTGGCCCGGGAGGTTGTGTTGTTATGTGAGCGAGCATAAGTGCATATCTAGATTTGTGTTGTTGTTGCCATTGGGTATATTGACATTATTGCAGGATGATTTTTCCATGTCTATTATTTCTCTCTTCGATTCTAGATGGGCTTACGGTGACTGGATTGGACTCTAGAATCCGGCATTCTGGTGTTGATTTGGTTGAGAACGCGTTTGGGTGCATTTTCCCTTGGCTTGCTGTCTCTTTTGCTATTCATATATTCTCTATACATAAAGTCTTCGGTCGTATCTACGCCGCGTCCATACCTGGAAGCTTTAGAAGAGGCGATGACCGTTCTACTTTCATATCTTTCTCTTTCGACTTAATCAGCTGCATTAATGGATTTATAGAATGCGAGCATTTGGCTGGTTGAGGTAGTCCACGGGCACACTCTCATCTCTTTGTCATTGGTAGCATGTATGTTAATGGAATATCCTTACCTAGAGAGAAGTTGAATAACCTGATCGGAAATAAGCTGAGGAGCTTCCATTGATGACTGATGAAAAGAAGAACGTGTTCCATGACTATAATGATGTGAACTTTCTACGCGCGCCTATTTTCACTAGCGTGGGCATGACTAATCACTGATGTGATCGGCTTCGTTCCGCCTCTCGGCCTGAACTCCAAACTTTCTTGTCTGCATCCTCCACATATGGACCGACTATAAGCTTAGTCTGACAGCCATGGAAGAGCGAGATCAAGCTGATACGGCTGATCCACTTCAACAATTTCGTATTCCACACCTACCATCCAACTTCTACTATATACCAAACTTCGTCACTGCCGAAGAAGAGGCGTCGATACTGCAAAAGGCATGTGTTTCTTTCCACTTCTCAAAAAAGTATAGCCAAATTACACATTTCATAAGTGACTACTACACGCCTTGTTTCATTACCCGTGCGTAGACCTTCAATTTTAACATTCAATCAAGATCCCCTCCCGACGCTGGGTGACTCTCTCCCACCGCCGCTTGCAAGCGCACCCTTCGACACTAACAAAAAACAACACTCTCCTCGCGGCTCCTTTGCCGACCTATCTAGCCAATCCCGTAGTTGATCGCTTCAAGACGCTAGGCATCTTTCTAGATACACCGCACCAGGAACCGAATCATGTTCTTATTAATGAGTATAGAGCGGGAGAGGGTATCATGCCGCACGAGGACGGGAGTGCGTATGCAAGGGTTGTTGCGACGGTTAGTTTGGGGGCGAGTGTGTGCTTGGAGGTTTGTGAGAAGGTGGACGGGGGAGAGGAGCGGGAGGTAGGAGGGATGGATGGGGACGAAGCCCCTAGGGCCGATCAGAGTACAGAAGTCTTGTCCTCAAATCCCCCACCGCTATCACCGGTCCCACAGCCCCCAAAGCATGCCCTCCCAACGCGTATCTTGCAAGAACCGCGCTCGCTTCTTATCACTATGGGCCCCGCCTACACTGAGCTTCTCCATGGTATCGCTCCTGTTGCTGTCGACGAGAATCTAAACCAGGATACTGTAGCTAATTGGGCTCTTTTGGGAGAAGCGGGCGGCTTTGAAAAAAATGGCGGTAGAAATGTGAGGGGGACGAGAGTTAGTCTTACGTATAGGGATGTGTTGAGGGTTAGCAAGGCTGCAGGAAAGGTGTTTGGGGGGTTGGGGAGGAGATGAGAGAGTGAGATCAGCGGTTGAGAAGCTGGTAGGAGTGGGAGTGTAAAGAAACCAATTGTTCGTGTTAAGGAGGGCTACTTGAAAATGACGAGGGCATCATGTGCTCTGGTGGAGAGCTCACTCGACGGAAGAGAGACTAGAAGTGATCCAGCCAGTGCCCTCTTTGGCCTTCAACCTTCCGCATAGTGGGCCCAAACATGATTGAGCGGCTTCAAGCGATCGACCGAGGGGAATCCCTCACACTCAGGCTCCTCTTTGGCTCTTTTTCATTGCTACACTCACTCCTTTTCCGTTATCCCACCTGCCGGCGTCACACTTCTCAACCCTTTCATCCTTTCAATCACGCCCTAATTTTTGACTCGATCACTTCGGTTCAATGGATCGTTTAGCTTTGACTTTCTATCTTCGTCGTAGATGCTATTTTTCTACTCGGACTTTGCTCGGATACCCTTCAGCCTCAAGATAGCGTCATTATAGTGCTCTGTCTGTCCGTGACACCACTCGGACATGTCTCGGAGGTTCTTCATCCATCGGGGTAACGTAAGATACGTCATCGCCAGCCAGAATTCTACGCTAAATCTCTTCTCAAATTACTTACTGTTGAACTCCAAGGTTTTCGAGTCCGAACGCGAGTACGAATACGTCTGTGGATTGGATGTTGCCCTTCCACCGGCTTGGGACTGTAGCCTACGGAGAAAAATTGGACTAATTCGCGTCATTATGAGGGGAATGCAAATTGCTTATACTTTAGCAGGACTGAGCTTACGATAGTATATGTCACAACCTTGGACTAAGCTCTAGCTTTGCTACGCGAATTGAATTCGCTGCTGGAGACACATGGGGGTAAATTAGCGTTTGTTCTAAAACCATATTCGAAGTCTCCTTCGTTGACTTCCAAACTAACGATACCAGAGCACCCCTTTTCTTTCTTGCTAGAAAGGGTGAAAACATGTTTCCCCATCTATCCTCAAACACCCCAAAATCCATGCCTTTCCCCTCAAACAGCGCACGGCTCGGTAATCTCGTTTTCTCCGCGGTGTGACCGGCTTCTCGGATCCAAGGTGTCTCTCTACAGTTCCAGCGCCGCTTCCTTCCATCTTCCAGATGAATTTGTCTACTTACAACGTCAGTGCATCCAATCATATGTAAGGGGGAAAGCTAACCCCGCAATATAGAGCGCCTCCAGATCTGCATATTAATGCGATATAGATTGAATGCACCCGGTTGGGAGATAAGCTCTACATTTAGCCAGGTTATGAACCCGGTCGCCGACCAACTCGGACGCCAGCTTCATTGCTACCCCGGAAATTCCGCGATTCATCTTGTGGCCTTTGAACCGATGTTTATAATAGTATAGCATGCATGTGTTTTGGAGGTGAAAGTCGTCTATCTGTCATTGCAGCATACGCACACTCGTACAATCAATTCACCCCCGAATCCGAGTTCCGCCCGAGGCCCTTCTCCAAAAATTTACTCTTTCAAGTATAAAAGTCGTATGATTTTGGGGAAGCTCCTACCTCAGTATATCAAGTAACTCCCAACCTTGTGTCATTCCCCCAACCCTCATCGCCAACATGGTCTCCTTCAAGTTGCTCACCCTGGCGACTCTCGCCACTACTACCCTCGCCCAAAACACGACCGTCCCCCTCCGCTACATGCCCTTCGGCGACTCCATCACCGAGATTATCTGCTGGCGCGCCAAACTCTGGGAGAAACTCCAAACCACCGAGTGGTCGACTGTAAACTTCGTCGGGTCTGGCAAGACCGAGAACAACTGCAAAGACACCAAGTACGACCGCGACAATGAGGGCCACTCTGGGTTCCTGGCCATTGATATCGTGCAGAAGAAGCAGTTGGAGGGGTGGTTGAAGACGAATCCTGCGGATGTGATTACCATGCATCTGGGGACTAATGATATCGTGCAGCAGAGTAAATCAGTGGCAGATATCATCAAGGCGTTTACGACGCTGGTGGGCACGATGAGGACGAGCAACCCGAAGATGAAGATTGTGGTAAGTATACACATGCGTCGAAACTCGTCCCATTATCCCTCCCATTCGCTACCCGCCTAACACTCTCTACATACATGTTAACCACGCTTAACACAGGTCGCTCAAATCATCCCCATCGCCATCGGAAACTCCAATGCCAAAATCCAGGACCTCAACAAGGCAATCATCCCTTGGGCGCAGGGCCTCAACACCACAGCATCTCCGATCTGGGTCGTAGATCAGTTCACTGGGTTCTCGGCCACGGGCGATCTGCGCGATGGCGTGCACCCGAATGATAGCGGAGATGTCAAGATGGCGAACGTGTGGTATCCCGCGGTGGTGACGGCGTTTGCAGCCGCAAAGGCGGACAAAGTCGCTGCGATGGAGTTGGAGGCAGAGATGCAGGCCAAGCGGGAGGTTGAGTTCAAGGCATAGGGGAGCGGAAGAGAGAGAAAGACTAGGAAGGGAGAGGGAAAACAAGGGCAGATGCATGAATGTACATACATAGGATAGTCAGGGGGAACCAAATGAGCGGCCGCGCTCAAATACGTACTTGTTCTCAACGAAGATGTCTTCCCCTCGTCTGCCTCTTGCGCGAAACTATACATCCCGTCCTCTTAGGTGTTGTGTGCAACGTGTATGACGCTCGCTTCACCCACAGACAAGTCGCCCTTGAACAAGGCCTTGCAGGGAATATTCCCCGCACACGAATGGCAGAGTTACGGACAACTGAACGCAGCAAGTTAAAATAAGTATATATCTCTCTCGACTCATCTTCTCTCCCCCTTCAAATCTTGCCGGATGTACCAAGATATGCTATACCTCCGTTGTCCACCACACTTCCAGCGTAACACTAACCCCCCCCCACTTCCCCACCCCACTTCCCCACCCCACTGGCCCAAATCCCACATCCCCTCCTTACTTCGCCTTCATCGCTTTGCTCAACACACTCTTCACCGCCTCCCTCGCATTCAACCTCGCCAGCCACGCCGTGACCTCGGGGTAAGCCTCGGGGTCGAAGTCCTCCTTCGCCACCATCTTACTCACGAGCGACTGCCACGTGACCCACGCCAGATCGACATAGGAGCACTTATCGCCGACGAGCCAGGGGCCATCGGCGCCGGCGTCGCCCTCCTCCTTGCGCTTCTTGAGGTGCGTTTCCAGCACGCCCGTCACGCGGTTGATCTCGGCAATGTAGCGCGCGATGGCGCTGGGGATCTTCTCCGCATGGTACATCATGAACCACCCGGCTTGGCCGTAGTACGGGCCCTGGCCCGAGGCCTGGAAGTACAGCCACTGTCTCGCGAGCCACGCCTCCTTGGTTCCGGGCGCGAAGCTGAGCTTCCGATCGACGTCGTAGCGCTCAACGAGGTACTCGATGATGGCGCCGGACTCCCAGAGCGTGAGCGACGTGTTGGGGTCTTGGATCGAGGGCATGCGGCCGTTGGGGTTGATCTCCGTTGTGTAGGGCGGTTGCTTGACTTCAGCTAGGGTGATGGGTTTTATTTCGTGTGGGAGGCCGAGCTCTATGAGCAGGATGGCTACTTTTGGGGGGTTGGGACCCCCGGCGCCCCACAGGGTGATGGGCTTGAGGGGGGTGGTGGTGGTAGACATGGTAGGTGAGTGGTCAGGGGGTAATTTAAAGTGGTGATGGTTTTTGAAGATGATGATTGTTCTCGGTGATACGTTCTTCTGAGTGATGATGAGCTGTAACATTGAAGTCTTTACTCTGTTATATACCTAACTGTCGTGGTGTTGTCGGACCAAACAGCTAGCACGTGATATCGGGGTGTCGGTGCTCGGATTGTCTTCATCCGGCGCTATTATTCAGCACACTCACCCGTATTCACAACGGACGAAAATATACGCAAGGGGAAGCTTGCGATGAAACGATTGAACACAAACTTTCGGGCTTTCGCTCCTTCCAATTGCCCGAGTTCGCGAAGCGTAGATACGTACTAGAGGTGCTCTGAATAGCGCATTGATGAAATATAATTACTACCTTGATGAAGTACATTTGACGTACTTTCGACGACGTACATAGTAGGTTGCCAGATTCTAGGGCATTTTTTGACGCTGTGCACAAGACGGCCATGATATAATCAATAAAAGCGAAGTGTGATAAGTTGTGGAATAAAAAGGGTATTTGTATATCTTCAAGGGTATAAAACTTCAGAAAACACTCGTGTACTAAGCTGTCGATGTAGCAGAAGGGACCTCTCATTTGATCTTGTTGATTCTCTTCTTTGCAATGCGAATCTTCCCATCAACCCTATGCACACGGTTAGCAATTTGCAGAGGGGCCCACACTGCGCCATATCTCAAAACGTACCTTGTCACATCCTCGTCCAACAGCCCAAGCATCGCGTTCTGCTCTATGATCTCTTGATTGATCTGAACGCCCATCTCCTTCATTCTGAGCACCACCTTGGTCAAATCGACAACATCTTCATCCTGTTCGGCCATGATCTGTTTCTGGAGCTGTAATACGCCGTCGTTGTCGAGTTCGCGTGTACGCTCCGTCTCTTTGACCGGAGCACCCAAGACACGACGACCCGAGATGGGGCCTTGATTGGCACCTTTGAAGAGGCCGGCTTTCTGCTCGTGCGTGACCGCGGCGGACGAAGTAGACGGGGCCGAATATCCGGAGCCAGAGACTGCTGAGCTGGCTGCCATTGTGTTGAGCACGCTCTCCAGTCCGTCCTTCTCCTTTCGTGCTGTGCCAACCATGTCCCTCCGCCGCCTGATCTCGCCCTCACCAAGCTTTTCCCCACCCCAATCATCGCCCGCCTTCCCCCCCAGCCTCTGTAAACCTTCGTCCAGCGCACTCATGAGCGTGCCTGCTCTTACTAGCCGGCTCTTGACATTCGCGCTCGCCTCGTGCTGCGCTTTGGCGGCCGTCGCCTGCTCCCGCCTCGTCAACCACTGTCGCGCTTCTTGCAGATTGCTCTTGACATCCTGGTATTTATCCAGCCAGTCCGATGAATCGCGCACGCGGTCCCGGCCGAACTGCGAGCCAGGAAAGCTCTCGGCTTTCTTGTCGTCCCTGTCCCCGAGTTCGAGAAAGTCCCTGTAGGCCTTGCTGACGCGCCATCGTCCATCTTCGCTTGTCTCGATAGCTTGTAGATACTTTTCTAGTCCTTCCTGTCTCTGGCTGATGAGCTCTGGCGAGCCCGTGGTGCTGCCGATTCCGAGCTTGCCCAGCGAGCCCCCGAGCCACGATTTGGCGGGGAGCGGGACTGGAGGCGCTGCGCCGACTTGCGAGCGTAGTGACGAATCGAGGGCGGAGAAGTTGGAGTAGCGCTTCCGCAGCGTTGTGGTGCCCCGGGGAAAGGGGTGTGCGACGCGGATCTCGTAGGCTGTGAAGGGCTTGCCGCTGGAAGGGTGGTCTTCGGTGAGAGTTGTCGGTATAGATATCCTGAGGGGTGCCATAGTGGTAGTGTGGGGAGGTGCTGTGACGCTAGCAGCTCTGGAAAGGGTCGTCGACGTCGATTGTCAACACGTCTCGACGTGAGCGGGTCGTGTGCTAGCTATTGGATGTACTAATAGTAGGTGTTGTACCGAGCTGTTATTGATATGTGGGATGTGGGATGCTGTATGCAAGGCAGCCAAATAGGAGCGGGCTATGCACAGGGAGACCGTGAATGTCCACGAGGCGTGCAAGGCTCCCGGGTTGACGTTCATTCCGCCAAGCGCGATGACGCTTAACACCTGTTGCACCTGTTTATTCATCGAGCGGCAAGTGCCGCTAGCGCGGCACTTAGCGGAATTTATAAACGCAGGCGGCGATCTTAATTCTTCCGTACCCTTACTGCCTTGTTGCTTCACAATACAACTTTCTTTTAATAGGCTATAAGCCTAGAAACTCTATTTTATTTGACTTTAGTATAATAAGCACCTAGAATCCGCCGTAGATGCAGTGGGGCTTTGATGATTTCCTTCCGGGCCACATGATATATGAAAGAAGTCAGTGTATGCGCCTTTTAATGATATAGCTCATACTCTCGGTCTCTATGCTGAGTCCGAATCTCTTGCAAAATATCTTCACATAGTATCCAAGTTATACATCCTACGGCGAGTCCGGAAACCTCGGACAAAGAGGAGACACTCCGTTCAAACTTAGGGATACAGTTGATGATGCTTGACTGACGTCTCGTTGTTCCTATTCGCGGTGTAGCTTTATGTGGTGCGTGGGTTTACAATAATAGCCGTTTCTGAATGAAGCAAAACACCGCAAGATCTGTCAAGGTGCGACACACTGAAACTAGATTCTTCTGTCCCTGACGATGCTTAGCGAGAGTTTCTGAAATAATTCGGACATCTCCAGGAAATTCAAAGGCGATTACATCTCCGATTAGGCGGCGAGTGGTTTCACTTATACATTGCCTCATTACCAAATAGCGAAAACACCTCAGTTGCTACCAAGAGTGAAGTCAATTGGCGTCTATGGGAAGCTTGGGCATACGTTATCCTATCCCAATACGCTCATACCTCCGGAGTAATGCAAACAGATTGTATTATACTGCTACTTTAGAGATATTTTCATAATACAGCTCACCCAAGTATGCGAATAAAGTGCAACTGTATCGGTTGAGAATTCATGAACCACATGCTAAAGACACCAAGTAGATATTCTGGCCAGCTGGATTATGTCAAGAAGCCCTACCGTGTGGCGTTATAATGTGCTATTCAGATATCCAGCGCTGCGATAACCCTGTTTGGATTGCGCAAGTAGTCGATCAGGACAAACTAGCTCAGATCGAAGCAAGTCGGGCCTTTGTGAAGTCCAAAGTCACAAATCCTGACAGATATAATTGAGTTACACCTAAGAAAGAAAGTGTATGGCTGGGGCCAACTGTAATTGGACGACGCTGCAAAAGCTGAGGTGGAAGCACACGTTGGTATCAAATCGCCTCTGAGCAAAGACGGCCCTATGATAGAACACCTGGTCGCTACTTATGAGAACCGCTCAGTGGTTACGGGACATGCGTTCACGGAAATCAAGCATTGATTTGTAAATCTGAGACGCTCATTGTTGTGGGAGAAGCAAGAGAACGCAACTATAGACTTGGTCATTAAAGGGAGTTCTACTTTCTCCCTATTTATATCAAGCATACGCCTGCACACTCCTCATCCCAACCTCCACCGCATTGTCCTTATTCGTTTGATAATTCCGATCAATACTCTTGAACCTCGCACTAACCCACTCCCCCGCCGTCGTCGTATCTGGCGGCAAATCTCTCTTTTGAACCTCTTCATCTCCCTTCTCCAGCAACGGACTATGAACAGGTTTCAACAACGTCTCGTCATCTGGGCCTGCGAAATAAATAACACCATACCTCGGTAGATGTCTCTGATCTTCAGGCGGCAGCACCACTCTATGCACCGTACTCTTCAAATACCCGCCCGTGAGGAAACTCAGCGTATCTGCCACATTAACTGTCAAACTATTCTCCATGGGCTTCACCCACTTCCAGCTTTGCTCCCCGCTTTCATTAGTAACTCTAACCTGCAAACCCGCAACCGGCTGTCTCATCAATAACGTCAAGCTCCCAAAATCTGTATGCCCGTACACATTTTCTTGCAATCCCTTCTCCTTCATTACTTCCAATTCCTCCTCCGTCCGCGGATGGTACAGCATATACCTCAAATGGCACTGGCTCCTCTTCTCATAATCATGTTTCTTCCACAGTGCCTCGGGGTCCGGCAACTCCATGATCATCCCGCATAGATACAGCAACCGGTACACGACGAAGAAATGCATGTGCCGCCCAAACTCCTCGCTCTCTTGCCTTCGCTCTTGCAGTGCCGCCGGTCGTGAGAAATCCGCATGCGCCGCCGAATACTTCGCGTCGTCGAACAGCTCTAGATTATCCTTGAGTCCAAACTGCGCGGCACGCGAGCCCGCGGGCTTCCACCCGAAGTAGCCCTGTCGGTCTGCATTCACGCGGTACGGAGCCTTCTCCTCATCGGGCTGGGCGAAGAGCGCTTGTGCGATGGAGAATTGCGCGTCGACTTTCCGAGAGTCGAGCCCGAAGTTCGTCACGTAAAAGAAGCCGATGGTGCTTATAGCTTTTTTGAGCTGCGCAGCAAGGAGTTGTTTCCCCGTGGGGGTGGGGAAGAGGGACAGGTCTAGGGTTATGAGGGTGGCGTAGGAGAGGGAAGCGGTTGTGGGTGGGATAGATTGGTAGAGTGGTGGTGAGGGGATGGAAGGGATGGTCATTTTATGTTATGTTTCGGAGCCGGGTAATTGAGCGCCTGTCCGGGGAATTGGGGAAGAAGAGGAATGAAGCGTATGATATGGCTACAGCAAGATGCAAAAGCAGAAGTAGATGATGCCAAATGTAGAGGATGGTGTGGTTTGTAGAAGCAATACTTTCAACTTTAAATAAGATCATCTATGGCAATGCCTAAAGAGTAAGGTTGCTTGTTCATCGAGTCAGACATGGCGATTCTAGCGTTCTGGTCTGCTCACCTATTTGAACGTAATGTTCACCTAACCCCCTCTCTTCGGTACACAGCGGAGAACTCTTCCTACCCCAACCTATCGTCTTCAGTCGATGACGCTGGCGTTGCTCTCGTGTGCGGGTTGTGGGACTTGCAATATGATTACTCAGGGGAAACGATTAAACGTCTATTTGTTCTTCAAGCGCATGCCCCACGACAGGCTTCTCTCTTTTTGTAGAAACTTCAAACAATTTAGATTACGTATAATTTCTTACTCGATTTCTTGCCCCTCACACGCTGTACTACTCGAGGTGTGTGACACTTGGAGGCAAACACCAAAACATGCGTCGAAAAGTGTCCAATCGTCGTTCAAGCCGACATATGTGACTGCTAACTCTCATCGCAGGAACAAATCAACATTCTCAAGTTTTCATCTCCATCTCCATTCTCCAAATCTCCCCTTCGTGACTAATCAAAGACAGGGACCAGGGTGAATGCACGTCGGCAGCACACCTGGAGCGGGGCGCATGAACACATCGCACACCCCTCCTTCACCTACCCACCATCCCGTCTCTAGCACCTCAGCCCCTCAGCCCCAGTACATTTGCGCATCACACGATGGCGTCACAGCCCCGTCTGCCTGATCTCACCATGCAGAAAAACAACCTCCTAGTAATATGAGTAGGTTCGTTGCCTTGCGCCCCGACCGTCTGACCGCCGAGTCAGCATACAGAGGGTGTGTCTGCGGTGCCTCGATAGGCCGTTCATGCGGTGTGCACCAGCAATCCTCCAGGACACCGGTCAATGTACATACTGTCGTGCTAGGTTATTTTATGACGATAACGAGGGCTGAGGTACCGCTTGTGTTTTTGTTGGGCGAGAGAAGTTCAAGCTGTAGGTGGAGATGGTAGGTAGGCTGCGACCGTATAACTCTCTCTTCTCCTCCGTTCGTAATTCTATTGTGATTCGTCTTGATCTAAAGTCTGTTTTGTAACTCACCACTTTGCGCATCTACCAATACAACAGGGTTGGTAGAACCAGTGATACGCTGCTATGGACCCCGTCGGTACCCTCCTATCTATCGCTCACGTCCTTAATCGGGCAAACACCCTCTACACTAGTTGCAAGGCCGCACCTGAAGAAATCCGCCTGGCAGCCGACCACATCCACACTCTTGCTCTCGTCCTCGAAGGCGTGAAAGCTGATCTTGCCAAAAACCGCCACTCCTTTGTGTACCAAAACACCCACATAGCCACAACGCGGATACAAGATCTGAAGCAGCACATCGGGCACTGCGACGCGAGTTTGAAGCGAATGGAGGCGCTGGTGAATAAGTACATGGGGTGGAAGAAAAACGGAGGCGTGGGGCTTTGGGAGAGGTATAAATGGAGCACGGAAGGGAAGAAGGAGATTGCAGAGTGTAAAGCCGATCTTGTGCTTTGCACGAACATGCTGGACATGTTTCTAAGTAAGGTGGGATTGAACGTACTGTGGAAAATTGAATCCATGATGGAGGTCGTGATGAAGCGGTTTGACGCGCTCGAGCTGGTGCAAAGCCATGCCCAAGCACAGCAAACCGAGACCATGAGACCACGAAATGGATCAAATGTTGGCCACCTGCTCGTCGTCAGTTTGATCATCAGTCGCATGAGAATGGTGTTAACGCGGTATCGGAGACGCAAAATGGGCAAGAAGCCAGGTCCCACAAAACCAACGAACACGGGGCCGGGACCGCGACGACCGAAGCCAGTGACAAGGGTGAGTTCGGGCTTTGCGCCGAGCCAGGTGCGGAACAAGATGCTGGAGAGCTATGCCAGCACCATTGCCAACGCATCGATTACTACGCCAAAGAAGCCGCAGCGAGCGAGGACGCCCAGTCCGGATTTCTACTTTGACCGTGGATCAACGAAGGCGAACATGGATGTCTTTCCAAAGCCAGTGCGACGGTCGAGTTCCATGCAGCGTCTCCTCGGCACAATCAACGCACAAACTCAAAACCGCAAACCGCAAACCGAGCACTACGAGTGCTGGCGCGTAGGCAGTGGGAAGGTTGCTTTTGGGGCTAAACTACCGATGCAGTATGTGTCGCATAAGCGCGGGCAGATGCAGTTGCGGAAGATGGCGGCCGTGTTCAAGGAAGCATCGCAGTTTGATGCCAGGGCGTTGAACGAGCAGGATGCGAGGGTGAAGGCGATTCTGAAAGAGAAGAATGGGAGGGAGAGGAATAAGGGGACACATAGAAAGTGGTATCTAGTCGCGGGCAGAGTAATCAAGAGGGATTGTGGGCGGAGTGGGATGGTTAGCGTTGACAGGGCTATGGTAATTTTGGTGAGAAGGTGAAGAAAAGGACAGTGAGCAGCAGTGGATAATGTACAGAAGACCTCGGTAATTATTTACGTTTGAAGGAGGAAATATATGTGCAAGCCCAACCTAAACCGTTTAGCTGCAACCTGTAATCTACCCAGATAATGCCCTATATCCATCCAGCTGATGGCCATGATCTATCTAGTCTTGCCTGAAGATGAAACGTGGTATTAAATCCTAATCATTCTCATGTTGTAGAACCATTAAGCCTGTACTGCTTAAAAGTCTCCCGTTGGATCGCAAGGAACGTCAAGCTCCATAGCTGTCGAATATCGCTCTCACTAGCCGTGAAATCACCCAGCGGCGCGGCCTGGAACCCATTATTGTAAGTCCAGGTCCAGACTTCGCCACCTAGCTGATCTTTATTGGCATCAATGAGATCCCAGAGATGGTTGTATGCGGCGACAATCTTCCGGTATAGAGATTCGTCGTGGCAGAAGACTGGAGTTGTGGTTGTATTTTTAGTTCCTGTTCTTGGAAATATAACGGGTGCTAGAAGGACTTACCTGGAACCCCGTCTGCCTCACATCTCCTCAGTTGGCGAGCGAGTCCGGCACCCATCATAGCGAGCTGCCAACTCCAAACTACAGTGCCGTGGTAGTCTGTGCGCGTGAAGCCCTGGGCGTAACTGGGATCACCGCCATAAGCGGGGTTGGCGACGAACAGTCCAACAGAGCTTGACAGACCAACTGGGAATGGTTGAAGGATATTGTCGGCTGTCTGGCTGAGGAAAGAGCTGAGTTGCGTCTGGTTCGAAGTCTCGAGCAAGAAATGGCGGAAGCAGTCATCTGTGTTCATGACGCGTACCACGGGCTGATCATTGCCGCCGTCGAGTGCTAGGCCGTAGAACTTGATGTCGGATTGGATCGTCTCCGTTTGCGAAGGGCCAGGGAATTTGGATTGGTTGACATAGTCCTTGACAAGGGATACTGCGCCCGTCTGCGGGATCACAACTTCGAAGAACTGCAAGGTATAATCTTCCCAAACATCAGCGTACGTGTCTGCTACTGTGGCCCACTCGGGGTGGTCCGTGAAGAAGCCGGCGCGGCTCAGTGCGGCAATGGCTCGAAGTGCTGCGGGCACGAGTGCAGTGTTAACATCGTAGGGGATTCTTCCGCCGCCGATGCCGTTTCCCGAGTCCCGCCATTCTCCGACAGACTGATTGTCTTTCAAATGAATAAGGTTGGCCTTCGTCTGGCCTCCAGGTGCGGCGAATGGAGCAGATGTTTGCATGATCTTCTCCGCAGTGATCTGTGCAAGCGCCTCGTACGTCAAGCCCTTGTTGTCGGCAAGGAAGGAAGCCGTAGTCTTTAGGAAATCCGAGACACGATTCTTGCCAGCTTCTGTGTCCACGAGATAGTTCTTCATGACGACCGGGAGGTAGTAGTCGGTATCGATCATCTTGTAGTCGCACGTCGGGGAATCGGAGACTAAGTTGTGATCCTGGATATTCATGTACGTTGCAAAGTCGCCAATGACCTCTTCGTGACAGGCGGAGCCGTCGTTCTTGTTAATACGCTCCAAGACAGATCCAATTACCGCCTCGATTGCGCCGCCTTGGCCATCACTAAGAACAGGCTGGAGAAGGAGCAGAGAGATCATGCTGTCGCGGCCAAAGTAGGTCAGAAAACGCCATGCCCCGGCCAGGAGTTTGTCGCTGTAAGCTAGGAAAGACAGAGAATTCGTTTCATCTGGCTGTGCGTCGATAAGACCTATCGATGCCTGGTTGAGGACTTGTTTGGGGCTCAGCCGCTTGAGCTGGGGGTAGTTGAATGAGGCACTGAATGAATACGTTCCGGCGCCGAATAGGAGAACCGGGCTGTTGTCACGGTTGATACGGATGGGATCCGATCCATTCATTGGAGTGAAAGTAAGCCATGTCGTCGTGGCACCGTCAAGCCAAGTCCTATTTATCGTCGCGCCCCCATCAGTGGTTATCGAGAACTGATTCGCGGCCTGTAAATTAGGATGTAGATACCTCCCACCCTCTGTGTAGTCCCTGATGATACGAATGCTGCCGAGAATTGGTACCGTGAGAGTAGCGGAGTTATTGAAGGTGATAGAGCTAGTGACTCCGACCTCAGGGTACGGTTTTCCCTCGTCGTAGATGGGCGCGACGGTTTCAACAGACGACGAATCACCCAGATGTATACCTAGAGTGCCTCGCTGACCATTCTGGGACTCGAAGATGGAGACGATTCCGCTGTTTCCTGCGGGCCAGGCTACTAGCAATCGAGGTCCGATGAGGTCGAGGTTGCTATTTGGAAGAGGGCTTGTGACGATGATGTGGGAGCTGGAGTCACAGTCCGAGTAGAAGTAATTCTCGTATGGACCATCGGAAAGATGAAGCAACGTCGGGCTCTCCGGGCAGTCTGTTGCAAGAGTTGTTGCGTGCAGCAGCAACGCGATGGTCGAATACCAGAACCAGAACCGATTGAAGGCCATGATGTACGGTGGTATTTCCAGTGTCAACCTGAAGAATTGGCGAACTTTATAGAACCACGAGCGAAAGTGTGGGGAAACGTTTTTCTCGCGTGGTTATGGTCGGTCATGAGGTAAAGGTCGCGGGACCGGGAAAAGTGACGCTGTTCATTTATTTGTTCGCGCTAAGCTAGGTTGGGAAGTAGTGAATGATTTTGCCGTGGGACAGCATAACCGCTCAACACTTGTGAAATACTGTGAACCAATGCTTCTTACTTCTTGTCGTCACCTCCTTTCTCACCCTTGACCTCTGGCTCGATAAAGCTCTCCGACTGACCATAGAATATCGCGATGATGCCTTTGCCTGGTGAGTCACGATCTAGGAACCTCGCCTCGTCTGGCTCAATCACTTCCGTAAAGTACGGGTCGTCGGATCTCTTTGCGATAGCATCCATACTGGGAATAAGTGTCATGGCTATACCGTCGAATTCGATAGCCTCGGTACTGCTGTTCTCGGGATCAGAGTTCGGGACAATCAGACCAGACGCGTGAATCTGTTCCACAACATTAGGTACTATTTAGGAAGGTGGATATAGCATGCTGGGGTACCAATTTCACGTACTTGCTGATAGCAAATCGTACCATATTTCTTGAAGAATGGTAGGACGATTGGAGCATGGTTATTCTTCCAATGGGCGTAGAATTGTTCGCGAGTAAGGGAGGGGTGACGCTTCAGGTAACCTATGATTTGAATAGGTGGGGTTGTCTCCGACATAGTTGTAGATTATTCCTAGATGAGCTATAGAGAAGGATTTAGCTAAAAAAATATGATGTGCTGCAATAAATATGTACGTCGATATTCCCTTTTAGAAGACCAATGGAGAAAAAGCAGAATCTACTTTATTGAGGGAGATGTAAGTCAAGATATAGAAAACTAATCAGATGACAAACAAATTCTCCGGATAACCTATTTTGTATTAGCGCTTATTTATGAGCGTTAGATGGGAATAGCGCTACGCACAGCGAACATGACTGATCAACACTACCCATTCAGAGTAGTTCTTCAGTGTCCCAACGAATAGGGCTTCCATTTCCTGCTGACGCAATTCATTGGAACGCGACAGGGTGATCTTTATATAGCGATGCTTATGTGATTCGGGGATTTAAGGTTGCTAAGAATGTTCCCTAATAGGTAGCAACATCCACCTCGTAGCTCCACAATCATGATTTGTCAATGATTCCTAGTAGATCCAGGTAAGACTTCTGATTTCGCATTCGTGGCGATGAAAGTGTCTGCGGTTTCACTGATGGCCTGTTGCGCGAGGTTTGCCACGGTGATGAGATTGGAGAAGGTCCAGTGGGCACCGAATTAGCGGAGGTTGACCAAGGTGACGAAAGAAGGGAAACTGAGCTGGACGAGCCATGTAGTCCATACTGAATCGATGGCTTTTGGGTCAGGAAAGAAGATGACACTGGGGAGGAGATGGGAGATGGTACACTTGACACTGAACTGATGGAGGTGGACCTGGCGGATGAGAGAAGAGAGACTGAACTGGAAGGATCAGCCATTTCATAGTGAAATGCTGGTGCGTGAATAGTGGGTGACACGGGATTTGCTTGCGGTGTTGGATTCGATTGCCACGTTCTAGATGTAGGTCTGGGCGCGATCTTGGCTTGCCGATGAGGAATCGGCGCTTCATGTTGACTTTGGACACTTTTTGGTTTGAGATCTGGAACAGGTTTCCTCATAATAGATCGTGAATAGCCAGGATCTGGTCCTGAATCGTTGGTTGGAAGTTCCGCGGGTAGCTCCGTTAGCTGTTTCTCAAGCGGCACTGTTGGCAACTCTACAGGCAGATCGGAGGGCAGCTCTACCGGGAGATCCGACGGTAGCTCTACGGGTACTGACTGAATGATATCGTAACGTTCATTATTTTTTGAAGTTGCATGAGTATCCTGAGACTTCTTTTCTGCATTGAGATCGGGGAACAGCTCAAGTGGGTTGACTGGCCCGTGATTGTTCGTTCCCCTTAGCGCTAAAGACTTGGTGTGCGATAGTATAATCTGCCGTTTGGGGCCCTTTGCATCGCTAGCCACCTGTGTTCCGTCGCTAACATACTCCTGGGACGGATTCGGGGAATATGCCAGGGATCCATATTGTTGTGATGAAGAGGACATGCCGGGATCATCCAGTCCGGGGTATCGCATGCCGCCCGACACCCTTCCATCATATGAAGTGTACTCTGGAGGTGGAGCATCCGCTTCGGAACATGTGTTGTCGAATATCAATGATGGGGTTTTAGAGCGAGTTTGGGATGCCGTGGTAGTGATTACGCTCACTCCAAGTGCATCTGGAGGCAATACCGACTCGTGGTCGGGAGTTATTGAGGAGCTTGGGAAATCTGTAATTGTAGGTTAGCTAGTGAAGCTTGTAGAAATACGTTGAGGTTTGCATACAATCCAGAGTCATCTCTCGAGGTTGCCCTCCCGGATCCGCTTCATTCACCCTACTTCGGCGTGTTGGCAAGACATCGTCGAAGAATGTGGTGGCATGGTAAGTCGGAGGACCTACGCTGACAGGTACCTCTTCTAGGGGAACGAGAAAACTGAGGACGTTGGATAGCTGCTGGTGGCATGCCGATAGCTCCGTCTTCCGGTCGAGAAGCTTTTCGTGATCATTAAAGACATATCGGGCCTTTTTATCAGACTTCACTTTTCCAATGGCCTGCTGGTCGACGCGAGCGCGTTCAACCCATTTTCCAATGTCGTTCAACGCCGACTTTGTACTGTAGATTGCACCCTTGATCCATTCCAGCTTCGAGGGGGTGCTAATGAGTTTCTTCTGGATTGATTTGACGCCTAAAAGACGCTGCGTCTCGTTCAGGTCGTTCCGAACGACTTGTATTGTTCGGACGAAAACCTCATTCTCGGGCCCTACTTCACCAACTCGAACAACGAAGTCTGCGGACGTGAATAAGCTGTTGAGGCGAGAGAAGAAGACGCTGAATGAATCCATGTACTGCTAGAGATCCCCCGACCATGGGAGGAGGCGGGAGGAGTGAAGCTACGCAGAGCTGGAGGTGGGGGAGGAATGCAGGCTGAGAACGACGAGACGAAGTTGGTGCTGCGCCGCGAGGCTTATGGCGGGCCGCCTATTTTGAGGCCTGAGCTTCCCTGTACGCGCCACTATACTGTATTGGTACTTAGTGAAATCTTCATGAACCACTATGCAACTAATACTCCAGATTGTACATATGTAGGAGATGTGCCTATCGCAATTATGGCGTACCCAAGACAGGGCAGCTGTCGCGTAAATCTTTCCGGGTCCACCTACTGTAGATATGTCGGACCGCAATAGCGTTCATTATCAGCCTGTTTTGTACCATCTTGCGAGGACTGTGGGTCCCAAGTCCACGACAAAGCTAACATGGAAACAAAAAGCAAGCATTGGACAGGGTTTCAGGCCCGAAGTAGAATGTCAGCAAGGCTGAATCCTGAAGGATTTATAGTTGTAAATGTAGGTACTGACCTCCCTCAAAGTGACATCCAGGTTTTCAGATCCGATTTTCGTAGATTCATGACATTTGGAAGCCTGAGGCTATAGGCAGAAGGCATAAAGAATCCCAGGTGCGGTGTGATGGATTTGATGAGGTGTGATTTGCTTGGCAAAGTGAGGAAATTGCCAAGGCCAAGGTCTAGCCAGTAAAGGGATAGTGCTATACGCAAACCCAACACGCTGTCGTTCTAATCCGTACACGATCGACTATTCGCGTTCCTAAGCATAGTATAAAGTTGGATTTTTTCAACAATTAAAGATACGAACTTGTGCCCGCATGGCGAGTTACGACTCTTGATAAAATGTCCCTCCTCTATTAGTGCTTCTCCCGTGCACCTTATCTATCTGCATCAATCGCAAGTTCTTCTCCCAGAAGGTGCGAGGTGGCCTGAGGACTTGTGTTGCTTGCTGATCATCTACAAGAAAGTAGGAAACATGATTAAAGACTTCTGAAGTCGAAACGGAAATTAGGCTGAGAAAAGTGGAGAGAGGCTATGGTTTCCACTTGACCAAAAAGTATTTCCAAATTCTTATATATCTAAAACATTTTCCATCCTAGTATCAAAACCAACGCGCACTAAACAGAACAATGATTGAATTCAGAGCCGGAAACATGCTCTTTTAAAGGTCTGTGATGCATTATCTAGGAAGATTATAAGCTGAAATCCAGTAGAGATGATCTCAAGCCCTCTTTCAATGTCTAGGTACGAAACAATTCAGAAACATCAAGGCTGAGAATAAAATTTGAAATGATCACAAAACATTGAGCGTTTAGTATGATGAATAAGCGGCCAGAACTTCTAAAGAAAGAGACTTCTACGCGAGTAGGCGTTGTACGCTATATCATCTAATAAACCAATTCTTGTCAAACGATGAGTCCACAACTGTTCATATTCTAGTCTGTAGCTTAATTCAATTCAAATTTTTCTAGATTTGAACTAAATAAAGAATAAGAACACCAGAAAACAGCCGTCGCAAAGGAAGACAATGTCGTTTTAGTGATGGAATTTGACTTCAGTTATGTTCGCTTATATGATTCCATGAATAGGAAGGTTGGCTACCATACTCGTATATGAAGGCCTACTTTGCTACTATGTGCCTTAGATTGCTTCGTTTTCTAGGCAACTTAGGCAGAGAGTGATGTCACCTCGAAAGCTCTGAAGATTGTTTTAGAATTTAGGGAAATGTCTAAACGGCCAACGCTTCGGATGAGTTTCTACACAACTTTTTGTCCTCGTGCAAGACAACCACAACCCCCAAGGAAGCAAAGCCGATCTCTATTCATTTAGAGTGTGGAAGGACAATATGTAACTGCATCAGCCAATCACATTGCTGTTTCCAAATGATTGTCGTGTAAAACAACCGCCGCTAAATCTGGGGTAATTGCAAGGATCGGCAATATAAATGAGGCAGCGATATAATTTCACCACTTGCTTGGGTAATGTAAAGAGTGGGTTCTATCATATGAAGGACACCCGTGTACGTGTTATTGTGGGCTCTGCAGACTTTTCGTGCGACGTCAGTTCGCGCTTCAAGACATCGTAGAGAGCCTCCTTCCCACACGTGTGCTTGCTACCTAATCCTTACACGTCTTCTCCGTCATCATTCCCTCGCATCAATTCCTTTCATCGCTTTGCAAACATGTGGCCCACGAATCGAATTTACTTTCTCGCTATTCTTCCTCTGGTATCCGCCCATGGTCGCATCACGAATATCACGACCTCCTCTGGGGCCGTCTACACAGGATGGGATCCCGAAATGGCTCTCAAATCTACACCTGCACCACCTCTCGCTGCATGGACCTCCTCAAACCTTGGAAACATATACGTATCGCCGTCCTCCTTCAACACTTCGAACATCACATGCCACTTCGATGCGACTCCAGGTGCATTGCACGTCAACACCACAGCGGGAGACACGCTAAAATTGCAATGGAATGAATGGCCAACTTCGCACAAGGGTCCTGTCTTGACTTATCTCGCTGCTTGCAACGGATCCTGCGCGAACGCAGCGAAAGATGCGTTGCAATGGGTGAAGATCGATCAATTGGGATGGCTCAACAGCTCTGGATGGGAAATGCTCGGTGGAACTTGGGCTTCTGACGTTCTGATCGCAAACCACTTTACATGGACTGTAAAAGTACCTGAGGACTTAGCAGCAGGAAGTTACGTGTTGAGACATGAGATTATCGCACTTCACGTTGCGAATGAAGCGGATGGTGCACAAGCGTATCCACAGTGTGTCAACATCAAAGTCGAAGGAGCAGGAAACAGACAGATTAACGGGGGGGTTTTAGGGACTCTGCTTTATGGGGAGAAAGACAAGGGAATTTTAGTAGATATTCATGGGAAGATTGGAGGATATGAGGTTCCGGGGCCGAAGATGTGGAGTGGTGCGTCAAACATGAAGCAGCCGAATGAGAAGAGATGGAGCGCAGGAAGTAGTTAAAGGAGAGGTGAGCAATAGGTTGAGTTCAAGTGATGGGGTACATAGACTACTGTAGAATCGATATTTATTTTTCTCGGTGTTTCTAATTCCTGGGTCTTGAACTTGTATATTCATATGAGCCATTCTGAAAAGCAAACTCTCCTCTATTCGCTTGATCGTCCTGCAATTTGCCCAATGCGTTTTCTAAGCGATGGTAGCACTGAATGCGGGAGGCTATTGACGGTCAAAGAGCAATCGGCCTATTATATGAGAAATATAAGATGGGCTTTCTTGTAATCCCCAGGCTTTACGTGCTGAGTAGCTAGATACATCTGGAAGAAAGTTCATATTTTGACAGAACATTGACGAGACATAGGGAGAAGAGTTTGGTAATGAAGTAAAAGAAAAGCTAGCGAACTGTTACTTAGTCAACAAATGTCGAAGGTAAATTTGCGATGAAAAGTAGCATGCTGTGAATGTTGATTGAGTCTCAATCTAGTAATAAATCATTGTGCCTTCTCCAATGATCTGATGGTAGATATAGATTGTGAATTACATTTCCTCAAATCACACAGGAAGAGATGTAGTGGCGTACTTGGACACACGAGGTTCGTTTTTTCGGAGACCAATCTTTTCCAGTTAAAGATAATTTAATTTCATTACAGAACCATCACCGGAATTGATAGCGTATAACAGTACTAAGTGCAGTCTTTATCAGTTCTGAAAACCCGGGGAAATCGTGTGACTACTTAATTGCCGCTATACATGAATTTTGGGGGCGCCGGAAAATGGTTGCTAAACTATTTTAGAATCATGATGGTATTGGAGCAGATGTCCTTCTACTCTACTTGCTGTTATGCCTAATCTTCCTGGCGATCTTGAATGCAGAGCAGACTACTCTCCTGCTCTGGAAGAGGTGACTAGATTATTACCGGAGAAATACTAGCTCCTTTGTAGAGAAGACTGAGATATTTACTAGAAGTTTCAAAGATATGTGAGCTTGTTACTGACCTCACAACAAAGTCTGTTGACAGTGCCGACCTTCAGGTATGACCACAAAGTGACGTTCTAGAGGGTACTGATGAGTCTACAGCGGCCATCTTCGCGATCTGTGCACAAAAAAGGTTGTCTAAATGAATCGATCAAACTCTAACTTAGTACACTAGGTTCCTACGCAGTAGAATATATATCATTCACTCAAATTATGCAAGTACTTGCCTTCTGCAACACCTCTGATAAGTTCTAGCTTTCGCTTTGCTTTTGCTAGGAGCCTGGTTGTTGGAAGCAGCAGCATTCTCCTCTATAGCGGTGATGGCCATATCTATCTCACCTCGCCCCCTATTGATTCGTAGCAGTTAAGGCCAGAAAGAATATCCCGAATATGGAGAACACATCCCACACGATCATTGGTCTCTTTCTCGAAAAAAAGTTATCACACATTCTCGAAACCAAAAGCAGCAACAGTAACAGCGTGTTCCGAGCAAACGGAACAGAGCATAATCGAAGACTCAGTCGAGATGACTAGCATTGTACTAGATCGAACTTATATTAGAACGAGGGAACTAGTGAAGTTTGTTGACACTATGAAATACTCAATTTGCTAAATATCAGGAGATAACGAACGAAACGGAGACCCAAAGCGTGACTTTCTATATCGAGGAGCAGAGAAAGAAAGATTATGTCGTGGACAGGAGAAGCCCGCAAACATTGACTGGGAGATGAAACGACGTCACTATTTGATAGGCAGGGGCCAAATAATTGAACGGCTCGCTTAGGGAATTTGATCCAAAATAGGCGATGACGAGCAATACGTTGGGCATTATTGTCAAGGGTCAAGGGTACAACATACCCCAGCTCTCAACGGCCCTGCCAAACAAGCTTTCTTGTTTGGTGACGCGTTGTTGGCGGTTGTGTGTGGATCTTAGCCCTTGCAAGGCCGCCCCTTCACCATTGAATATTGGATGTTAACGTCACATCTTCATTTTACACTTCTGTTTCAATACCAGCAGGGGAAATGGAAAGGCAATTAGCTGTTTGGCTTCCCCATATCCTGTGCGCACCTTCAGTGTACCTTACATTTATCACCCTGAATCTTTAAAGTCAATTCTGATGAGTTCACCGCGAACACAGGATTATGCAACTACATGGACATGCTATACTAGAGCCTCCATTGGGCAGTCGCTTAACACTCAAGCGATCACTATTTTCCCCAAACTCTATTTCCCTGCCGATCTCCCAACTTGGAGACCTGCGAGGATGGATTGCACGGGCTTTCATCCCGACCCAGGATTCTCTTCAGAGATGACGACGATGGCATGGGAAAGTTGAATGAGGCCAAATTTCAAACTAAAAAAGTCCACAGAACTAGCTGGTAGTGTCTTTCAATTTTATAAGAACATCGACTTCCTCCCATTCTCTCTCCAGCTCGCACTATCAACAACTCATTCTTCTTCCACCGCATCCCTCATTCCCCTTCTCAACTACACAACTCGCCAAAATGCGCTTCTCCCACTTCTCCATCCTCGCCCTCAGCGGCCTCTCCCTGGCCTCCCCCGTTCTCGAGCGCCGCGCAGACGCCGTCAGTCTCCTGACCGATCTCTACGCCACAATCCAGACCTACACCGGCGCAATCAGTGAGTTCTACTTCTCATAACCCAACCCAACCTATCCATGACACATACTAACAACTCAACTAGATGCGACCCTCGCCCCTCTCTCCGTCTCCTCATCTCCACTCGAAAAGGCTGCAGCCCTCACTGATGTCGGCGCATCCCTCTCCTCCATCACCGACGCCCTGAAGGCAGCCACGTCCTCCGTAAAAGCCATTACCCCCGGTAGCGCCTCCAAGCGCTCTGCGCTCTCCCCTTCTACCATCGACGCGCAGGCCGAGCCCGTAGCCAAGCGCCAGCTTGTCGAGGTGGGCGTCATCCTCGCTCTCATCCTCGTCGAGCTGTTCGCTACCATCGCCGGTGCAATTGCGATACTGGGGCTGGCGGGCCTGTTGGTGTTTTTGAACCCTTTGACGAGCGCCCTGGCGCTGCTAATTCTTGCGGTGGAAGTTTTGGTCGATGCATTGTTGATTGCGGTTATTGTGCTGTTGGATACCTTGCTCACGGGGTTGGCGATTGGTATTGGGGGCTTGTAGGTGAGATGACCTTAATTGCTTTCGTTCAACTCGGCAATTCTGCGTAAAGATTTCTTATCGTTGTGTACGATATTATATAATATGTAATTTAATTGGGGAGTAATCATACCTGTATTCATGTGCTCCATCTGCACTTGAAATTCACGTCGCTTTCTAGACATCACATTCATATGCTTACAAGGCCAAAGTTCGCAAAAGAAAAATATTCAAGATGTAGATGTAGAAGTATCAAGAGATTGAACAAGTTCACTAGAGCCCTACGCATCTCCGGGACATATCCCTCAAGCATCCGCAACCTTAACCAGGACCTTCGAGCTCCCCGCTTTCTCACTCTTCTGCACCTCCCACGCATTCAAAATACTCTCAATCCCCTCTCCCTCAACTGTATATTCGCCCACCTTAACCGTCTCCTTCTCAATCAGTTTAAAGATGACCGCAATGAATTCACTCAGGCGTTCATTCAACTCTACGGCATCAGGTCGTCCGATGGGGCCCAGTGCAAGCCGAGTCGAAGTGAATCCCGCCGCGTCAGGAGCAGGATCCCAGTCGTTAGTCGTAGTGTAGAAACGAGCACCAGAAGATGTAGAAGCGGTTGCGGCAAATATCGAAGTTGCGAGAGCGTTGTTCACGGAGACGGCGTCCATGATTAGATTGAGTTTGCCCGAGGTAACGGAGTCGAGTTCTGCGATGATGTCCGAGTCGGATTTCTTGTAGTCAATTGTTGCGTCTGCGCCGAAGGATTTGAGAAGCTATCAGACATTAGAATAATATAACATGAAGTTATTGTGAGAGGACAGGGTAATCTACATCAAACGACTTCGCAGAGCATGTTGTTGCCACCTTATACCCACACGCCTTTAGTGTTTGAACAGCGAATTTCCCGACGGCACTCGCTCCACCAAAGACTAGAACCCATTCATCGTTAGCGGGGGGAAGATTATCCGGGTCGATGAGAGGAATCTTCAAGGCATCGAAAATGCCGAGAAACGCTGTCAAGGCACCAACTCCTACGGTTGCTGCTTGCGGGAGGGTGATGTTATTTGGTTTCGGGAACGCAAGTTGAGCATCCATGAGGAACTAAAGTGACAAATTAGTTGTGAAATACCGACATCAGGTATGATATGTGTACATATTCTTGCCATGGGGAATACCCCTTGGATCCTAGCCTCGTGCATCCAGATACTTCGTCGCCTTCCTTGAAAGCTACGCTAAGAGGACTGATAGCGCCTTTTCCGACCTTGACGACAATACCGCTACCTTCGCAGCCTGGAACAAGAGGCCATTCAACGACGAGGATGCCCCAGTTAGCCATGAATACATCACTGTGGTTGTCAGTCACAGACATGAAATATCTAGGAAACGTTGGCAGGTCTTACACTGGATTGATAGCAGCATAGACAGTTTTCACAAGAATCTGGCCCTCGCCCGGTTCGGGAACCTCGAGCCCATCGTTGAATTGGGGTAGTGCACTTGGCTTTTCAACGGTAATTCCCTTCATGATGTTGGATAGAAGTGGATGGGATAGAGAAAGAGATGGATATAGGTATAAAAGTAATCAGTGGACGACTGGAGTACTGAATGTGATGAGCACGAGGAATTAAAAGGATTTCAGCCCTTCTTATACTGTTCTGTTCAAGCCTGCTAAGCAAGCGCCGTGGAGTTCCACCACCAACAAAAACACCCATGATAGCACTAGCTTCATCTCCGAGTTTCCACTTAGAGGAACCCATCGTTAACCGTCTGTCTTTTTCAGCTAAGTCATCGAGGAGCGAGTTCGCTATTATTGGATACCCTCAAATCGTTCAGGACAAGAATGCGAATAACGAAAGCATAGGTAACTGCAACTGGTATAGGGTTTGAGGGTGGCTGAAAATTGGATTAGGTCTAGATTTCAGCTGCAGCTACTTTGTATGAGATATCGTGTGCAAACGAAGGGTGGCGTCGAGCGGGGCTGAAGGGTTCAGAATGGTGGATGTCGGGGATCGGTGATGTCATGTCTCCGACTTTGCCAAGCCCCTCCTGAAATTCACGTCGTTGGTCACATAAGCAAGTCTCCTGGAAGCAATGCGATGCGCTTGGGGATTGAAGATGGAGCGTAGACGAGCTCGCATTCGTGGATTGAATTTGTAATATCATTCATGGTAGCAGGACGCGACTCCCAAGTTTGGATAAACGAGGTAAAACGAGCAATGAAGACGGAGCCCCCTAGCAAGCCGTCTGGCTGTTCCCTGTTCCATTGACATACGCGCCATCAGGATCACCAAGGCACTCAGCTGTTTCGTGTTAGCCAATTAGAAAGACCGAAGTAGACGGAACATAACTCACCGACAGTCACCAACTTCAGGCTATTCGTCTTGGCCCAGTTGATCAACCAAGGAGTGAGCGTGTTGACAGTGGAGGCGTACGTCTCGTGCATGAGAGGGATGTGTCCGTTACCGCTAGCACCAGCCCTCGTGAAGAGCGCCTGACTTTGCTGGGGTGTATTGTTGTTCCAGTCGCCGGTGTCAATGTCATCCGTGATGACCCTGTAGCCTAGGGTCTTCATGGTCGAGAGCACATTGCCGCCAGTGGCGAGATACGGCGGACGCATGTAGGTGGGCTTCACACCAATAATGTTTACGAGAGCAGTCTCAAGCTTCGTCATCTGCGAGGTCAGGTCTGCCGTCGATAGGGAGCCGAAGTTTTGGGGGTGCGTCCAGGTGTGCGACGCGATTTGATGGCCATCCTTGTATGCGCTCTGAAGCGCCGCCTTCTGACCATAGATGCAGCCTATTGGGATTTAGTAAGATACACAATCGCGCCGTGCATGACATGAAGATTAAGTCTGACCATAGAGCGTGCCAGTTACGAAGAAGGTTCCCTTAGCCCCACCCGCAGTCAGAGTGTCAACGAGCTTCTGAGTATACTGATAAGGCCCGTCATCGTATGCGAGAGCGAGCATACCAGGCGACGAGCACTTGGTTATCACGACACCCGCCGCCGGCCCAACCGCTTCCATCATCTGAATCGGAGTGAGAATTGGCTTTGCGCCTGCTACCGCACATAGCGAAGCGACGAATGATAATGTGAAACGCATGATTATTGGTAGACGATCGAAAAAATCATAGTTTCCACGCAAGGCCCGGCACAGTCTCGATCTTAAATAACCATTCTTGACCTGTGGGGTAGCGTGAAGTGTGGGTCCGCCTATTTGCATGAGCTTGGAGGCTCTTGGCTCATTCCTGGTAGAGCACCTAGTTTATCCGGGAATTCGGTACGACGGTTGCCCATGGCAGAGAGATACCCGCCTCTCAAAAAGGTGCTAAGTTAGGATGTAAAGCCGACAAGGCCATGGATTTTTTACTATCGTGGGCGGATCTACTTCGGTCAGTAATGCGATCATTGGTGGAACGATGCAGTGGAACAGGTCATTCGCCCCATGTCCCGAGGCCGCTATATTTACAGTCTATAATGCCCTTTCATCCGAGCAAACTATAAAGAAAGATTGACGTGGATTCATATCAGCTTCTAGTTACTTCCGCCGGGTAAATAAAGAATAGGCTAGTAGTCCACACGTGATCAGAACGTAAGTCTTCTAAAGGTGGCGCTTGGAAACTATGACGGCCACTAGAATTGGGAATGAAATAATAGTGGCATACTACAATATCCTCTTTCTATGTCCGAGTTCGTAAAGTTCGTGGTCTTCCTCCTTTTTAGAATCGAATATTCGGAAACATATATATCGGCAGACTTCGATTCCCGATATCAATGATCTCGTGTTGGGCCATCATCATCGGTCTGGCATTGATATTTTTTAGAAAACCAGGTGGCTGCGGTGTCTTGTCAGTCCAGTTATTCCACAGAACATCACCCATTTGAGCTTTATCCTCCCAAGCACCAACTGCAAAGACCCCGTTCACCGCCGATTTTACGACTTTTGCTAACTTTCGCCCTTCTGGCGAATGGAATCCTCCCAAAGCTTGCCACGCGACCTTGGTGGCGACGAACCCTATCGTGTTAGACTCTGGTGCGCCTGTACGCTGCTCGTATGCTTTGAGTTCGAGACTCTTCATAATCTTGATCGCAGCGGCGTTCCGGAGAGATGCATATTTTGAAGAGGGCTCAAGAGACTCCAAAATTTCCAATAGACAGATGTGAGTCGTATGATAGAGCATGTGTGCAGTTGCGGAAACATGGTTTGCGATACGAAGTTCTTTTCCCATTTGAGACGTAGACTCATCCAGATGTTTCTCGTTGAAGATGACCCAGTCTGAGCGAATTTCTTCCAAGCAGGTAAGCAATGAACGTGTCTCTAGTATTAGCGCCGGATGATTCTCTTTCAGTTCCATGGATAGCGCAACATTGCGTTCGTATCTCAGTCGTGTGGCATCGGCTAGAATCATAAACATACGATGTCGGAGCATCCCAGCTTCGTCTTTTTGTATGCATGGCATCTTTTTCCACTCTGGGCGGGAATACAAAGAGGGTCGCGACGTGGCCAGTCCGCCGATTATAGACAGAAGTCTAAGACCGTGAAATAGCAAGGCAGTCTCATTATCGTCCAAAGACGGCGGTCCTCTAATCTCAAGCATGCATTCGATCCCATGCATGTGCTTTAGAAAGTTGTTGGGGCCAGTCGGAAGGAATATTTCAAGAAGCATGCAAGTGAGCGCCGTCAATATGGTCTCATTGGTGGTCTGAAGTTCAGGTTGACTCAAATGTGTGTTTAGCTGGCGCAAAACATTTCCATACTGTTGATATCCACGATTTTTGATCTTCATCTGGCGATGCTGGCTCCCGTAAAAAGTGATAGCAAGACTCATGATCGAGTCCCGGAGCAGGGCGATACCGGGTTTGGAAGGATCCTCCACAAAACCATTGTTGAACTGGACCATGTTACAAGCTATTTCGACGGAACCCCCCCTTAATAGAGTCTTGCGAGTGTATGCCAGACATATGTCATCCTGGAAGGCTGCGAGTGAGAGGTCTACGGGGAGAACGGATGGAATTAGTGCGTTTTCTTCCGGTGGGGAGGGAGGGAATTTAGCGTTTTCCATAATCCAAGTCTGCTCTTTTGGGCCGTCGCAATCCAGTCCTCGTTTCTTGCAGCGAATACATGCTGGGCGAGTCTCATCTAAAAAATGTTAGGATCGATATCTGGGGGGAATTTCTGTAAGGTGTTGTGTATGACGCAACCTCGAATGATGCAGATCCACGAGAGTCCCAGTGTTAAATCGATGATTGAGTATTTCAATAGGAATACACCTGTACTGTACATACCACACTTTACTCTCCGGCGACGGCAATTCGAGCATCCTTTTGAACGTCCTCCTCGGCTGACCATAGTTCCAAGTCCCGTGGGTAAATTAGGGGCACCTGTGCTTCCCAGATTTCAAATGTCCCGTCGATCCGATCTCGTGGGGGCCCTGCAGGTGGGCTCTTAGTCTTCGTGGATGTGGCTGGGTGCGGCAGTATGTCCAGTTTGCATGCACGCGCTTTGTATGTTTTGAGGGCATGCTGCGAGCTCGAGCTACACAACGTGTCAAAGTGGCTGAGCGTTGAAGATTACTCTGGGGGTCATATCGGGGTTTAGGTAAAGCCGACTCGGCCTGTGCCCCCACTAAACCACATTTGGAGTGAAACGCGGAACTTGTGTCGGAAGCCGCTTCCCTCCGACTTCAACCTTCATATGTCTTGACAATCGACCAGCACGAGAGCCATAACATAGCTGTCGGCGTTGTAGAACGCTCATGGCGCAACAGTCTACCGGGTCGGCTATCGCATATCGTGAAGCCTGGACTCGGCCAATGCCGCACAATGAAGTATAAAGTAAAGATCCTTTCTTCTCTTCGGAGTTTGTCTTCATACCTTCCCCATATTGTAGTTTGGCTACCATCACTAGACTCTGATTATGTCTAACTTCACTATCTCAAATGCCCGTATCTTCGACGGCACCCAGGTCCTCAAAGGCCAAGACACCGTCACCATCGACGTCGACACTGGTCTCATCACAGACATGCCCACACAAACTGGTACTACCATTGATGGGACTGGAATGACCCTCCTCCCAGGTCTCTGGGATACCCACGTGCATCTGTCTCAGAGCACCGAAACCAGCCTCCCCCTCCTCAAGGCCATGAGCGCAAGCGGGATCACGACAGCCATCGAATGCGGCCGTATGAGCACTTCTCAACACGCCGATATTCGCGCTCGTCACGACCTCCCCGAGATCCGCTATGCTGGCAACTTCGCCACCTCCACCGGAAGTATCCATAGCAAATTCCCATTCGTTGACCACGAAAGCATCGTGGACAGCGTCGACGCCGCAACCACCTTTGTCGAAGCGAGAGTTAAGCAAGGCGCAGACTACATCAAGATTGTAGCCGATATTCCAGGACCGAGTCAGGATGTGATCAACCAATTGTCCAGAGGGGCTCGGGAGACTGGGAAGCTCAGCATCGTGCATGCCGCTCGGAGCTACGCTTTTGATATGGCCTTACGCGCTGATCCAGCTGTCAATATCATCACTCACGTTCCAATGGATGCCCCGCTCACCGCTGATCACGCTGCGAGCATGAAAGAGAAGGGAATCATCGCTGTGCCTACCCTCGCTATGGAGGAGGCGCTGTGTGCTGCAAACTTCATCCCGAACATTAAGTTTACTGCCGCCGTGGATTCTGTCAAGGCGTTGTGCGCCGCAGGTGTCCCGATTCTGGTGGGCACAGACTCAAATCAGAGTCCGATTGCCTGTGTCAAGCACGGGGAGGCAATTTGGAGAGAAATGGAGTTACTCTCAGCTGCCGGCATGACACCTATCGAGATCCTCCACGCAGCTACTCAGCTGTCAGCCGAGTCATTCCAAGTCTCCAATCGTGGCCGAATTGCGACTGGGCTGCGTGCTGATCTTATTCTCGTAGAAGGCGATCCAACCGTGGATATCCAAGCGATGAGGAAAGTGAAGAATGTGTGGAAGGCGGGACGGGAGATATATTCTGGGCCGTAGGGAATTATGCTGGTCTTCCCCAGACACCTCATTTCACACACACGGGGATGCACCGCCCTTCCAAGATATAATATCCTTTTGATCTAGCCTCTTTTCAACTCTGACAGTCTGATATATTGTGACAAACTAGCATGTCGTCTGCTGTCAGCGCGGTAGCTGTGGGTTTGGGCTCTAGTAAGGTCTGACCACGACACTCGCTCCGTCATTGGAGGAGGTAAATGACCGTGGGAAGAAGCGTCGTGCATCATTGTTCCCGTGCAGGCGACGGTTGTTGACCGAAAACCATCTTGTTATGGGCCTCATACCGGGGCGGTCTACCTGAACTTGCATGACGTTCAAATCTGGGAACTGGGCGATCTGATCTAGCCGCTCTGCCTTGGGGTAGCGCCGCAGACGAGTAATGGTTTCTCGAAGGGTGTCCCCACCACGGATATTGGGCGCAATGCTGTCATGCGATAAATAAACACATGACTGTATGCGTTACACTGATAACTCCGAACAAGACGTCACTGCTTCCTCCCACCTACATAACACCGAAATGGAGACGCTTGCCATTATTGGCCTTACCGCGAACGTAGTCCAATTTCTTGACTTTAGCGGCAAGCTAATCGCAAAGACAACAGAGCTCTACTGTCTAGCAAAGGCAAAAGTGTAGAGAACATTAACGCAGCGACGGCAACTATCTACCTAGTAATACTTAACAACAAGACTAAAGAATCTGCTACAGTTACTAGCAATAATGCGCTTAAGAGACTCTGTAAATTGTGCAATTCTACTGCTAACAAGATGCTTATAGCATTAAACAAAATCAAAGTTAATAGTAAATAACAAAGGTAGACAAGTATTAAGAAGGCTTTGCAGGATGTATAGAACAGGAAGCAGATCTGCAAGCTAGAGGGACTGCTAGCAAGATTTAGAGAAGAGTTAAGCCTGTACATAGTTGTAGAAATTAGGTGTGTAGTTATATTGCTAGGCAATAGCTATGCTAAATAAACGTATAATATAGGGAATAGGTCTTGCAACTTGTGCTAGATTATTTAGATTGTCTAAAAGGCCTTAATCTAGCAGCAAAAGGAGTTATTAATACTTTTATTAGGCAACAGGATGTCTTTAATGCGGTGCACAATGAACAAATTTCTCTTGGTAGGAACGTTACACAGTGAGACAAATTGAGTATTAAAGACGAACATACAAATACTCAACGCAAGAAAATTGGAGAGACGGCACTCCACATCCAAACCGAACATGTGACCACTCGCAATATGATCCACGAGATCTTTAAAACATTAATTTGACGCTTACGTGGCTTTACCAGGTAGTCCTGGAGCAGAATTTAACACTGTTAGGCAATATTATTTCATATACGCTCTAATCGGGGCTCAAGTTTCTCTAGCCAGCAAATTTCCCGTATCATACTGGAGACAAGATCTGCCCTTTTTGACACCCGATGGACATTCTTCCAGACTCCTTATTACTTTGAAGACGCTTTGGGCCGCACATATCCAATTCCTTCTGAAGTCAACTTTGACTTGATGCCGGACCATTATCAAAGGACAATTCCCGAGCTGACAACAAGCCGAAACTACCTAGCCCCTCAATAAATCTATTCAAATGTTAAAGGAGTAAATCACCTTCAATTACCTGGTGCCGTAGAATGCTACAGTACTGTATGTTCCATATGCTCGTTAGAAGACCCGTCAAGCCACGGATGCGTATGCCTTCCCTGTAGTAAGCAATAGAAATACTTACCTAAGAGCTGTACTAAAATTGTAGGACCTCTATTTTGTAAGCCTCACATTACAGAGTAGTTCGAGACGTCAGGAGGGGAGGACAGGTCCAATGTGCAGGCAAGACGTTCCTAAGAAGAATCCACATTGTAAGCGAGATAGCACATATGTAAGGGGTTGTAGGCAGAAAGCTTGAAATGTGGGTGTACGATAAGATTGAGACGAATCCTTGAGGGGGGACTCAGGGGCGTCGACTAGACTATATACATGGGACGTCATGTGATCGGAGGTTACATGACCATTATATGCCAAGAGGGCGGTCCGGGCTCTTCCCGGGTCCTCCCCGAGCTCTCGCTGGTGTAAGGTAGATTACCGTCACAGTAAGTACAAATCTTTACAAATCTAGGTTCAGTATATACTTAGCAGCTACATTCTTTTCTAGTAAAGTAAGCTTCTTTGATTTAGGCTAGCAATTGCATTGTAGGCAGATTCTAGTGCGTTAAGTACAAAGAGTGCTTTTAGAAACGTTTAACATAGCAGCAGCGCGTTGCATGCTCTAAAATTTGGCACATAATCAAGAGCTGCAATGGCAAGAAGGTTACGTTTATTGTAGGGCAAGTAGTTAGCTGTAGGTGGAGGTATTGTACAAAGAAGGTAGTGGGGGGCGTAGTTTACTTGCATGCGCACCTCACTTGCCGAGTACGTTAACTACATAACAGACTAACATGTTTGGCCTTGCCCCTTTCGCAACATAAAAAAGTAAGTGAAATTGCGATTGACTGAGGACTATATTAGTACTTCGAGTTCAAAATGAGCACTTTAAACAATTCGGAGAGATTGTATCGGTAGAGACAGTAATATATTATTCTGAGACAATCAAAGAGCACATTCTAGACTAGTTCGTCATCCCGGCTAGGGAAACTCCTTGCTCATTACCGCAGCACCTCGATATTTTCAATTTCGCATTAGAGATACAGGGCAACCCTACCGCATCTCATTCAAGGACAGAATCATCCACTTCAACTCCGCCCCAATCCATCCATCTACCCCTTCAACATCTTCAACATCTTGACTCCGGCGCAAGTAATATCCTCACGCCCGCCAATCGCAGAAGCATCGCAGCCCTCCGGATAGAAGAAACTAGCCAGGGCAATAATGACGTAAGCAGCGATCAACAAGCTACCCTCCAGATAATTACTTCGTCCATCCAAGACCAAGAAGTTGACGACGAAGGCCGTAACAAAGAGAGACACGGTTTCGAAAATGTTGAAGTAGAGCGACATTTCCTTGCCCATGGCCCAACCGAGGAGCACAACGAAGGGCGTGATGAAGATTGCAATTTGGATCGAAGAGCCAACAGCTACACCAATGGCAAGATCCATTTTGTTCTTCGCGGCGACGGTAACGGCGGTAACGTGCTCTGCTGCGTTGCCGACGATAGGGAGGATAATAAGACCGATAAAGGCTTGACTGATATGCGTATTTTCCACCATAGGCTCGATGGCGTCGCTCATAAAGTCGGCGCAGACAGCGACAAGGGCCGTGCTGATAACCAACATGACGACGGCCACGGTGCGAGACATCTCTGGGACTACCTCCTCCTCCGGCTCCTCTTGCGTGGAGGGGGGGGCTCCGGAAGAAACGTGGTTAAGTGGCGAAGGACGGTTGTTCTGGGTTGAAGTCTGGGATGGAAATCGGTTGATGCGGTCAGGCAGCGACGTCGTTCTACGCAAGGTTCGTGGTCCAGCGATGCGAACGTTAGTGGTTCCAGCACCAGGGGGTGGTGGCGGATTCTGGGGATTGTTGAACACGTTTGTAGAAAGCAGGGACGGCAGGGCTGGTCGATACGGTCGTCTTGGGATCTCGTTGAGTTGGACGTCATCGACGAAAGCTACCCTAGTTGTGTTCTCTACAACATTGGATACTGGCTGAATAGGAATTTCTTCCTTCTCAGCTAGATCCTTGCTGCCGTGCTTGCGGTGCTTCTTTCCATGCTTCGTCTTGCGCTTCTCTCGCTTGCCGTTGGCGAGCGAGCCGGATGAACCAGCTTCGAAGTCACGAATGATAGGCATGTGGACGCGCTCGTCGGTGTCAGCCTCGTCGCCGCTCATGATGGCGTTCAAGACTGATCCTCGACGAGATAGAGGGTTGGAATGGGCGGCGTCTTCATTGTCGGGAGCGCTGTTCTTCTGAGAATCAAAGAAATTCTTGTGCGCCTCTACAGAGGGCGAGCTCATGACAGAGGGGGCCGATGGCGTGTCTTTGGAACTTGCTGTCGACTTGCGGCGCTTGCGGTTCCTGAAGGCACGCTTAATTCGTTTAGCAGTGGTGTGCTGCGAGCCGGTTGTGCTATCGCTAGAGGAGCTGCTCGAATCTGAGGACGAATCAGACGAGCTTGAAGAGTTCATCATATCCGCCAGCACACCGGGATGCGATTCCTCGTCGATGATGTGCTGGGGCGTGCTGGCATACATGTAACTATGGCTCTTGAGCTGAAACACAAGATAGAGCACGTAGATCAACAGTAGAATGACGCTCGTGCCGCGGCTGACTTGTAGTGTCTTCCGGTCCGCGACGGCGTAGTCGGCAAAGGCCGAGTGGAATGCGGTGGGCAGCAAGAGACTCATGACAGCCAAACTGAGCATACAGGCACTCATCTGGGTGACGGTGCTGTTGTACACCTGCTCTTGGTACCTCAAGCCTCCCAAGAGGAAGGCCATGCCAAGGATCAGCAGCAGATTAGCGAGGATGGATCCAAGCAGCGCAGCCTGAACGACCCTGATCTGGTTGCCAGCCAGCAGGATAATGAACAGGATGAGCTCGACGGCGTTTCCAAAGGAGACGTTCAGCAAAGCCCCCAGGGTATCGCCGAGCCGGGCCGCAACAGCCTCGGTGGCGTGCGCAAGCAGGCCGGCCAGAGGGATGATTGCGACGGCGTTCATGGAGAAGACGATTTCTGGGCTGAGTCCGACTAGGTGCACGGCGATGCCAATGGGCACAAACACCAAGAGCACGTTGATCCAGCTGTACATGATGGCGTTCTTCAGATGCACGATAAATCGTTTGGTTCCTTGTTTCATGCGCGTAGGCATGGGCGGCTTGCTCACTGGCCCTATGGCGGCAGCTGGCGCGCCCGCAACCGTGGTATGTTGCGGGGGCGGAGCTGGGGGAGGCGGGGACTTGTCGACGGCATTCTTGTGCTTTTTGGTGCCATTGCGGCTCTGGGCGACATGGTTGTTGGCGGGCTTCTCAGAGACGACGTCGCTGAGGGAGGCGGCCGGCGGGCTTGTGCCGTTGAGGACGGGAGAGTGGGTGGGGAGGACGGGTTCCTTGGAGTGTCTCAAGCCCAGTGCTTTCGCCTTAGACTTGACACTGCGGAATAAAGAAGGGTCGTCAGATTCTCCCATCGATTTTGGAGTGGGTTGGCGTGCAACAAGAGCGATGTACGGAAAGTACTGGGGGTTGAGAGTGGGATGCGTGGGAGGGCGCCTTAAGACACGGGGCCCCGCCAAGAGGGCCGGATAGCGGCAGAGTGCGCTAGCTCGCGCTTGCTCTGCCTTGGGCGGAGCTTGTGCGAATAATGACGTGCATCGCAATCTAATTGGCCGCCCTGCCTCGCCACACATATGCACCGCCGCATCTATGCGACGCGTCTGTTTGCATCTGGCCAAGTTGGTGGCTTATTCACTGATAACAGTGGCATTCCAGGAATCAAGTAATGCGAATTCCCCAGTCTGCAAGATTCCGCGTCATAGAAGCGTCTACCAAGCTCATCACCGAATTGCTTACCCAAACTGGGTAAATTAGCAGTGCTTGGCTGGGCGAGCGTAAGATTCCAAGCCACGTGCCAGGTTTGGAGACTCTTCATTAAAGCTTGTGCCGGATTGCCGTCTGCCCAGCTCTGCTTATTCCTCGTGGCATTCCACGTCTTCGGAACCAGGGACAAAATGCTTGGTGGCGAGAGAATTGCATACTGTATGCCTTGCTTGGGGACTACCAAGGGGCTAGTATCTAGTAAGGAATGTTCGCACGCGATGCTAGCAATCAAATGAATCTAGTTAGCCCTAATAGCCACGGTCGTGGTTAGTAGAAGGTTACTTGATTATCCCTGTAAAGTTGGTAGAAATATTCTTTATTAACACTAGCTCCTCTATAGTTCACGCAAGAAGAAGCCCTCCTTGGTCTTAAGGTGGGAATTATTCCATCCGAAGCAATTTCTTGGGTCCTTAAATCAAACCTAAATTTTATGGTAACAGCATCTATTGTCTCCTTCCAGTCACCGAAATTTACTTTCTAGGCTAGTGCACACCATATTACGGTGCGGTAATATTACGGTATATTTTTAACGCGAAAAGGTCTGCTAAGATATCCTGACCCCTGCAAGAGTTATGAGCGTCGAAGGAAGAGACCCACAGCGAGAGAGAGCTGAGGATGAGCGTGGGCGGCGAAGGTGACGCGATGTCACGTGTGGCAACCAAACACGCGACCCCCATGCATCGCATTTTCGTATCTGGCCTGAGACTTATTTAGGGATCCGAGTGTCAGGTTCTGTCGCTACATTGGGTATTGTGGTAGAGATTCTGAATTAGTAAAACGGGGTGGGGCGAATATAGTGAGGTACTGTAAAACTAGATTAATCTTTTTCTATTGTTGCTATAATTACGTTCAGTTGTAACAAGGTAGCTAGAGAGATCTTTTTACGGCCGTTCCGGGACCAAAGAAGTACCAATACTACTGAAAGACGTGAAGGCAAAAGACGTGTTAGAGAACAAGGAAAGACAGATTACAGCTATACCAGATTATAGTTCTGTTAGAAAACCCGATGACATTCAGGTAGGCCAAGAGCTAGCAAATACAAGGTGATTTAATACAAGCTGACGTTTAGCATTCACCTGATTATGGAATGTGTCCGAACGAGGATTCTAGAAATAGTTAAATTCAGAAAAAGAAATACGTAGTAAGAAACACTGCCTATCGAGTGTCCAGTCTTTTACAACAAGCTTCTACCACCGTCAACGTCCAGACAGACACCCTAGAGAATCGTTAGTGAGAAAAACAAGGTGAAAGGATATGGGCCTTACAGTCAGCAAAGACGCTTCGTCACTTGCTAAGAAACATGCCGCATTTCCGATATCCTCTGGCGTACTTATTCTTCCGATTGGTATCCCGGCAAGAGGTACGGCGCGACCCTCCGGAGTATCAAGACCCCCAAGTACAGGTGCCACCCTTTGTCAGAGTCAGCTTCATTTCTGAGGCCCAAGGAGGGGATGGATGTCCACTTACATCGCCGTCTCCCCCAGCACTGGCTGGATACAATTATACCTAATACCATCCTTCGCATACTCTGCCGCAAGTCCTCTCGTAGCCTATTCAATACGAATCAGCCTTACATACACCGCCCCTAATTATTAACTCACCGCAGTAACCGCCCCTTTACTTGCCGCATACCACACCAGCCTCGGCCGTGGCCTTGGCGCTGAAATACTACTCAAATTGATGACTACCCCTCGCCTACGTTGTTCTCGAAAATACGGCACTATGACCCTTGCGCTGTGATATAGAGGCTTGACATTTACCCTCCACATGCGGTCTACTTCTTCTTCTGCGACCTCTTCCGAGGCCTTCGACACGTGCACCACGCCCGCATTATTGACTATGATGTCGAGGCACCCAAAGTCGCGGAGGCATTGATCGAGCGCGGTGGACCAGTGTGTGGCATTGGAGACGTCGCCGATGAAGACGGAGGTGAGGTTGGATGGGAAGGAAGACGAGAGGGTTGTTGCGGGCTTCGGGTTGATGTCCCAGATGAGAACGCGGCAGCCTTCTGAAACGAACTTTTTGACGATGCCCGCGCCGAAACCAGAGCCGCCGCCCGTTATGATGGCGACTTTGTCTTTGAGGCGGTCGCCTGGCATTGCTATGATCGTAGGTGGAAGACTAAGCGCTCTCTGGCCAACTAGAAGGTGCAATTTTGGCTATCAGGAAAAAGGGCTGGAGAGAAATGGAAGGATATCATATAAGCTCCTTATATGTAGAGTACGTTCCACATGATGATATCTCGCATGTCAGGCCCGGCATTGTGAGGAGAAGCTCCTGAATCCCCGCACTCGGATATGCAGGGTGCAGATCTCCCGCTATTATTGACAGCCGTCTTAACGACTTACTTGCATCTAACGACTAAGAAATTAGAGTAGTGGAAACAGAAGTATGGTTTGAAATGGATTGCGTAATGAAGAAATGGAAAGATGCGATCTAGCGATCGGAAATCTCCAGATGCCTCATGTAGAAGAATGAGAAGAGGTGCCAGCTATATTATCTAAACAACTCCCATAAGTCAAAGATTCCGGGAATTTAACACTAGAAGTGATGGGCATCGATTTCGATTCGAGGGAATGCGGATCAGGTGGAGCGAAGCAAAGGTTGAGGCCATACAAGGGTCTGGATATTGGCAAAATTCGAAGAATTCAAATTCTCTGAGATCGAGCACTCATCAAGCTAGAGTTCCGGGAAAGACTCTGTTGTAGAAGATTGCCAAAGTGAAGTGGAGGAGGAAAGGTCGACGCTCGGGAGGCTCGGAATTAAGACGATGTACGGCTTGCCAAACAAGGCTTGTTTAGTCCAGATCGATAACGAACCGGAACCTCTCCCACCAACCTCCCAACATCCCCATTACCACCTAAGCCTCCTCTCCGAACTCTGCCCTCCCCGGTTTCGAGTTGAGATACTCATTTCTACTCCTTATCAGCCCTCTCCACGTCTCCTTCCATTCCCTACGTACCTTTCGATCGCCCACTTCATTGTATAGTATGCCACAATGAAGGGCGGCACTACATACAGTACCTGATTTCTCCCGCGCCGGACCGTATTAGGAATGCCCTTTTTAAGGAAGCCTGCGAATGGGTTCAAGCGGTTCGAGCTCATGGAGTAAGTGATTGTCCCTTTTCCACCCCGGCCACCAGCTGCGTATGGGTTTCCCCAATCGCCGATGTGCCAGCTGTGTGAAATTATTGTTAAAACTAGTTATTAATGGAGTTGCGTGGACATGTCGCTTACTTGTACTTCTTTTTCGATCCTTCGATTTCCGGTCCAGCTCCCATTTTGAAAACGTCTGCAATTGAAGTAGCGGAAGTGAGAGGAGACGAACTGCGGCCCTTAATTATGAGACACTGTGCTCATTATATTTCGTCCAAGTCGATACCGCCTCAGGCCTGCGAGCTGCTCAATCAGGTAAGCGTCGGATCGGATGCCAAGGTGTCCGAGATACCGAGAGCCCGCATTGAAGACCCACAATCAGTTTGATTGGCCGGGAATTAGAGTCGTGGATTGTAATGGGGTGGAAAGAGTGGAACACGGAAGCAATACGTAGACCGATGTCTGGGCTATTATTTTATAGGCTATCTTAACGGTGTCCAATTTATGGTCCTCCACACCTCTATCGCCCGCCTCAAGCTCTACAACAAACACACTAGAAGAGGTATCAAGTCTAACCACGTACGCAACATGTTCATCATGAATGGACGAACAACTCATCGCCGTTGTAGTAACAAAGTTTCGACTTTGTTTGTGTCCAATCAGCTAAATCAGCTACCTAAGACTTGTGAGACAGCTCAGCCACAACGCCACATGCATGATTCCAGGACAGCCTTACGCGTCATAACCTCCACATCTCACCGGCGTTGTAGGCTGACACCACAACTCCTCTCTGTGACCGTCGTTCACATCCTTCTCATATCGCAACATCCAGGCGCTCAACTCATATAACAAGGGCTCTTGATCCCCTTCACATCCCTCTCCCGTCCTCACTACTCCTCCCCTTCAACATCACAATGGGGCGCTGGGCAGACCAAGACAGTGTAAGTCCAGTCACACGACACATGAACCATCTCCCCCTTATTAATAACACTGCAGGACGAACAACGTCTTCCTGAAGGCTTCGAGCGCGTAGGTTACGACGCCGACACGCAGACGTACACCTTCCGCGACGCCAACGGGCGGTACTTTGAAGGCGACGAGGGGAATCGGTATGGGGTGCTGCATCCTGGTATGTCATTCCCGCTCCCACTGCCTATCTACACACACCTGCATGCATACAGCTACTGACTCTATCTCTCCATCAGCCGGCGAGTCCCGCCCTCAACCCACACCCGCCGAAACCGCGGCCTCCGACGCGCAAATTACGAAGTCGAACCGTGAAGCGGTCCGCACCATGCTCCCGTTCGCACTCCTAGTCCTAGTGTTTCTACTCCTACTATTCAACTTCGTGAACGGGGGTTGGAGCGGTGGAAGCGGTGCTGACGATGCGCGCGAACAGGTTGTTCACTGTGGTCAAGGCGCTGATAAAATTCAAATCCAAAAAGGCGACTCGTGCTGGGAGATCGGGGAGAGGTATCGTGTGGGTGTAGAGGGGTTGTTGGGGATCAAGGGGAATGAAGGGGTGGAGTGTGAGACGTTGGTGGCGGGGTCGTGGATCTGTGTGCCGGCATGAGGAGATGGAAGTCCACCATAGCGATTTATGGGACACGTCATTTGGTTTTGGAGTTATGGGTGCAGGTTCCATGAGCTTGGGAATGCTAAGGAAAGCGATATATATGTTTATCCTTTACTACGGCCACTATGGTGCCATATCGATTCGTTCCTCTTCATCTTCAGAAGAAGGTCTGTTTCCCCATGCAAGGGCCGTTCGCTAGAATTGTATGCTCAGGTATCTTGCCTCCTTCAAACGGCGCCGTAATAGTAACAGTCTCCTGGTCCGTCGGGTATCGAGTAATATGTCCAGTGCCTGCCGTATCGACGGCGAACAACAAACCACCTACACCCCCGAGGACCCAGGCATCCATAGAAGAGTCGTGTGGGAGAGTCAGATGAGCGGCGCCCGAGAGAAAGTGAACGAGTCTTCAACGAGGTCAGCTATCTTTCACCATCCGGACCTGATCATAAATGATAGTTTTGAAGAATAAAAGAGGTCGTACTGCGGAGCTGGTGCATTGTGAATGCCGCCGTCAAACCGCGGAGGTAGAATCACATATGCTAAATTGGAGTTGTTGCTCAGAGTCACAACCTGCGTCCCGCTGACACCCGGGACTGCAGATCTGCGGAAGGGTTCCGTGAGCTGCCAGCATTCGAAAGCGGAATTGTTATTCTTCGTGACGATCGCTGTGGCCGTCAAGAATGTGGTGTTGGCATCAGCTTGAGCGCCAACGTTGCCAGTCAGCACAAATAGCGAGAAAAGAAACACATTGGATAGCATCATGAATGAATCAAGATTGAAGATGGTCGACTTAAAATCGAAATTGAAGGCGTTTGCATTGAAATTGAGGATGGTTGACGTGAGATGAGTAGAAATCCAGCAAGACGGTATACTTATATTCTCCCCACCTTCTCTGCACTATTCTCTGCATTTGGAAATAAACAAACTGATGGCCGCTTGTGGATGGTGCTCTTTTTGGCGGTAGATAATACTTTGGATGCAGTGCCAACAATGGTAATACGGGGTTTTTCTTCCAACTATTATAAATCCTTCTGCATTACGCGAGAATATAAGTCGTCCTGATCGTAGGCATCCATGGATGAACAAGAGTAGCGTAAGGCCATTGAACTGCTGACTTGTTGCTTGCATCGGCTCTCATCGCAAATTCGTGTAAGACTATGGTCTTGGGAGATATGAGTCTCACGAAAGGCGTTTCGACAGGACTATGCTCAATTCTGTCCAAGAATAGAAAAGTAATTGAGACTCGATTGATTAAATATTTCCTCCATCGGAATGTGAGTGACGAGGTGGGGGGCAAGATCTCGGTACCTCGGGGCGCCAAGATGCACTAACAAGCTCCTCCAAATTCGTCCGACCTATCCACTTCGTCACCACTCGCTGCAGCGGCGACAATCACCATCAAATCACCCCATCGCCCTACCCCTTCACGCCTCGCCTCTGCCTGTGCATGGTAGTGCTGTAACGGCGCGGGCTCACACAATTCCCCTCTTACCGTCTCCCTCCGCCTCTCCGCACCTGCAATGTCTACTCTTCTCCGTCGATCAGGGCATCTAGCGCGACTCTCCAAGCCGAACCTTACCGCCGCATCGAGAACCCCATTCGCCCTCCGAAGACGAGCGCCTTTATCTCAGTTCCTATATGCGCAGCAGCGCGCTCGGTTATTTGCGACTAAGCCACCCGAGGACCCGAAGCACAATAAGAAGGATGAGGTAGCGAAGGAGGAAGGGAAGCCGTCGCCGGCAGAAAAGGGCGAGGCTTCGAAACTACCGGAAGGAAAGCAAGATGAACCAGGGGCGGCTCCAGAAGCACCAATAGCCAAGCTGACGCCGGAGGAGGAGAGGCTTCTGGACCAGCTGGTGTCTTTCGTGTCCATCGGCGTGCCCAAGTCGCAACAGAAACACATCAAGGAGGCCGTTGACGAGATTAAGAAGACAGGGATACCCACTGAGATACGCGAAGAGATGGACAAGATGGCAAGGGGCGGGAAGCTGGACATGGCCACTGCTGCGAAGCTCTCTCGGATAACGACACAGTGGGCGAGAAGGGCAGCCGACAAGCAGATGTTCAAGGACAACATGACGGAAGAACCGCAGCAAAAGTCTGGAGCTCACGATCCTGGCCCTCAAGGCGACGAACAAAAGAAGGGCAGTGCTGGCCCTGTCCCGCCACGATTTGATAAGAACATGGACTGGAATACTACCATCATAACCACCTTCCTCGCTTGGCTGCTCTACCGAATGTTTGTGCCCGGGGAAAATACTAAGGATATCACATGGCAAGAGTTCAGGACAACGTTTTTGGACAAGGGCTTAGTCGAGAAGATTGTGATATTGAACGGCAACAAGGCCAAGGTTCATCTCCACCGAGAGGCGGTTGCGTCCATGTATCCCGAGTCACCCGCGGCCAGCTCCAACTTCTTCTACTACTTCACAATCGGATCAGTCGAGGCTTTCGAGAGGAAGATGGACGATGCTCAATATGAGTTGGGTATCCCGAGCTCGGAACGAATCCCTGTCGCCTACTCTAGCGAGATCTCCTGGTTCGGAACCTTCCTCTCCTTTGGCCCCACGCTCCTTCTTCTTGGATCCTTATTCTACTTCACGCGACGCGCTGGCAGCAGTGGTGGTGGCAACAGTGGCATTTTCGGAATGGGCCGGAGTCGAGCGAAGAAGTTCAACCACGAGACGGACGTCAAAGTCAAGTTTGCCGACGTCGCCGGCATGGATGAGGCGAAGCTGGAGATCATGGAATTTGTTTCCTTCCTCAAAGAGCCCAGCCGGTTCCAGAAACTTGGAGCCAAGATTCCACGCGGTGCCATTCTGTCTGGTCCGCCTGGAACTGGTAAAACGCTACTCGCAAAGGCCACGGCTGGAGAGTCCGGAGTCCCCTTCTTTAGCGTGAGCGGTTCCGAATTTGTCGAGATGTTTGTTGGTGTCGGAGCCTCGCGTGTGCGGGACCTGTTCGCCAATGCGCGCAAGAGCACTCCCTGCATTATCTTCATTGACGAAATCGATGCAATCGGTCGTTCTCGAGCCAAGCAAAGCTTCGGTGGCGGCAACGACGAACGAGAGGCTACCCTCAATCAGATTCTGACTGAAATGGACGGCTTCAACACGACTGAGCAAGTCGTGGTGCTTGCTGGTACTAACCGACCTGATGTTCTCGACAAGGCTCTTATGCGTCCTGGCCGCTTCGACAGGCATATCAATATCGACCCACCCACCATTGACGGACGGGCGCAGATTTTCGGCGTGCATCTCAAGAAAATCATCACCAACGAAGATATTGAGTTCCTGAAAGGCAGGTTGGCAGCGTTGACACCTGGGTTTTCGGGTGCCGATATTGCCAACTGTGTCAATGAAGCTGCTCTAATCGGTAAGATTCAGAATTAATATGACAATACTCCTTGCTGACAAGCAAAAGCTGCCCGCCACCAAGCTGAAACCGTAACGATGGTTCATTTCGAACAAGCCATCGAACGTGTGATCGGTGGCCTCGAGAAGAAATCTCTGGTCCTCAAGCCAGAGGAGAAGAGAGTCGTTGCCTACCATGAAGCTGGCCACGCCATCTGCGGATGGTATTTCAAATACGCAGATCCCCTCCTCAAGGTCTCTATCATACCCCGCGGCCAAGGTGCGCTCGGTTACGCACAATACTTGCCCGCGGGTGACACATATCTCATGAACGTCCACCAGCTCATGGATCGTATGGCCATGACTCTCGGTGGCCGTGTTAGCGAAGAACTCCACTTCGACACTGTAACCTCAGGCGCTTCAGACGATTTCCGGAAAGTCACGCAAATGTCCACGATGATGGTGACAAAGTGGGGAATGACGAAAAAGATCGGCTACATCTACTTTGAAGATGACGGCGGCAACCAGCAATTCCAAAAACCTTTCTCCGAAGAAACCGCCAAGAACATCGACAGCGAGGTGAAGCGCATCGTGGACGAAGCATACAAGCAATGTAAGGACCTGCTCACAGAGAAGAAACACGAAGTTGGCTTGGTTGCAGAGGAGTTACTCAAAAAGGAGATGCTGGGCCGTGAGGACATGATCAGACTCCTCGGCCCGAGACCGTTCGAGGACCCGCAAGACTTCCACAAGTACTTTAGCGGCGAGTATGGTAGAGCGCCTGGGCTGATGGAGCCTCCGGGTGACAAGGGGGTCAAGGGCCCGTTGGTTCCGCCTGCGGATTCGCCGTCAAATCCACCAGCGCCTTCGCCTGCGTTCAAGAGCGCGCAGTTTGAGGCACCGAGGTGAGATTTGGGCTGTAATAATTGAAGTATAGACAAAAGAGAAACTTTTTCATTTTTGGGGAATTATCGGTGCATAAGTACTCATCTATCTGCTGAACACCACATACTTCTTGTTTTCTATTCGGCATGGGCATGTGGCGGGCTGTTGTATCTCTCGTCGATTGCCAATCTCTCCTTCCTCCACTCTTCTGGGGCGATACTACTACGACGAGGACGATATGGGTATTGTAAAATAGACTAGCGCCCGACCTCGGTGTCGGGCGTGTATGTATAGTAGACCGCTTTGTTCTATAAACCTGTGTTGTGTGATTGTTTGAAGAAGTGAGTTGCAAGGCAGTAATTAAGTGAGGAGAGGTGTGCAATTAAGTGAATTCAAATTAAGTAGTAGGGTTGGTAACGGCTAGAGTCGTCGAAGGAGGCGTTGCTTGAAAAGGAGCTTTTTACACAGATAAGACATGGTGTGTGTTCACATGGAAGCAAGGCAACAAAAGGGGAGAAAAGACCTGAGAGGAACAGGCTGGAAAGGCAAAGTATAGATGTTTCACATGCTTTTTGGAATTGGTATCGAATTTCGTGACCTTAGCATACCCACATGACCTGTATGACGCCTAACTCCTAGGAAGGACTGTGCATGTCGCAGAACAGGAATCCGCGTGTTTCCTCAATTCGAGAAGAAAGAGGCATGACCATAGACATCCAGATGCGTTTCCTATTCTCTCCAACACGCCACATAATAATAATGACGCACTGCCTCTCTCAAATTCACTCGTCCACGTCCATGGACTCGGCGCCGCCTCCAACCTTCATCTTCAGCTTCCTCTTGTTCTTAATCTTAGGCAGCGTCTCCTCAATGTCGCTCTCCATCTCGGACTCATCTGCACCCATTGCAATCTCCTTCCTCCTCTTCTCGACCTTCTGTCTGACCTGGTCGACATCGACCTCGACCTCCATGTCCTCGATCTCATTCTTCTCCCAGCGCTCGCTCGGTGGCAGCAGATGCTGGTTCTCCTCAACCAGCTTCCGATCATCAGCGCGTTGCCGCTCCTTGTTACCCCGCATCCGCGCCTTATAAAAGGCGCGCTCACGTCTCGCGCGGATCTCACTGACGCGGGACATGGCTTTGAGGGTGGTCTGGATGAGATCGCGGTTGTAACGCACGGGGACGTTGCGGCGGGCGGCGAACTGGAGCGTCGTATCGACGGTGAGCTCCTTGTTGTGGGCGTGGCGAAAGGACTTGGTCCAGCCGAGCTTTCTAGGGTTCCTCTTCATCTTGAAGTTCTTGTGGCTTTGGCGAATTAGTGGAGGCGGGGGTGGAGATACAGCAAGCGGATAAAGTACCATTTCGACTTGCAGAATCGGAAGGCGCGGGCATCGTTGCGCACAAAGGTTATGCCCTTCGACGGGTACACCGGCGCGGAGCAGAAGGAACACGTCTGGGGGCTGTTAACACTAGTTCAGGAATGATTTGGCGCAGTAGTCGCGATATAGATGGCTGATGTGCTGTGGGACGTCGTACCTCGATTCTCATGTTGCCGTCCTCGTCCGGTTCGTGTGGGGTGGGTGGGGTGAAGTGGATGGGTGAAGTTGATTGAGGATAGGTTCGAGGTTGGAAAAAAGTCGTGGTGCCAAGATTTCGAATTTTGGCTCCAACGCTAGATCCACGCCACCAATCGGCCGGCCATCTCTGGTGTTAGCGTCACGATTTTGCGGACGACAAATTCATCATCACCATCGCCATCCACCACCCATGACCAGTCCTGGCTCAGCTTCACCTCATAACTATCCCGCACCTCAGCAGCCTCAGCCCGCTCCTGAGAAATCCAGAATGTCTGGGTGGGCTATCGTGCTGGGCCTCGGCGCCGCCGCCTTTTTCGTACGTCAACATCTCACCATGGACCGACCAGGAAGAACGAAGAGACGAGCATAGGACAAGCGCTAATCAGAATGGTTGGTATAGGGTCGCGCAGGACTCGTTGCTCTCCGGCGCTCACGAGGCGCAGCTGGCATGGGCGCATTGGGACGAAGTTTCTACAAAGGCGGATTCGAGCCGAAAATGACACGGAAGGAGGCCGCGCTCATACTAGAGATGCCGTATGTCTCAATGTGTAGAAATGGGGATGAGGTGATTCCTAGAAGTGCTAATTAGCCACTAGCGAACGCGGCGTAACGAAGGAACTCCTCCGCAAAAAGCACCGCTCCCTCATGCTGCTGAACCACCCCGATCGAGGCGGGAGCCCATATCTGGCCACCAAGGTCAACGAGGCGAAGGAGCTATTGGAGAAGGAAGTCAAGTGATGCGGATGTCCTTGGAATCGGGAGACGAAGATAAAGAGGAGATGTATGCAACATGTATAATATGAGGGTCCGGTTCTGCTGCATTCAGCATGGCGTTTTGTTTTGGATCATGGGAAAGACTTGACTTGCATTGTATCATCATCGAGCATGAAGTGGTCTAGGAGTATCATAGAGTAGATGACGCAGCGGAGGAAATCGCCACTCGTGCTTAGGACGACGGGTTGAGGATTGTCGATGGGTCTATATGACTTACGACAAGTAGGACAAGTCTTATCGGTAAGATTCAAAGAATTCACAACTTCATCGACACATTTTTTATGTAACTTAGTTCAAGGTTGAGCTGTGCTATTGTGAAGCGAGGAATAAGTAGCGACTGCAGTGAATGTTTCTAGATCCTGAGGATAAGCTTGCTGACGGTACACTTATTCGGTATACTCCTTCGTCTTTTTTCTTCAGTTAATCTTTCTCTCGCATTTTTTTTATATGTAGTTCTTGGATTTGCCGTCATGTGGCAGTACATCATGTATCCGCCAGTCTTTATACGCTGAAGTAACACCTTTTTTTCCTTATACTTTCTGCCCTCATTTTAGAGAAACAAATACTTCTCACAATTTCCACAACAGGATTTTTAGTAATCCAGGAGAAGTGATCTTGTCGCCATTATGTCATGGATATTAACACTAACAGCTATTAGAATACCACTCTTCCCTAACCTCGTCTACAACACTTTCTTCTTGACATGTACGCGGCCCCAAGATCTTAATCCTCCACCTTAATATCCTTAATTTCCCATTCCGTATCACTATCCCCCGTACCTATAAAGCCAACCTCCCTGAACTCATCTCCACAGCTATCAAGCTCGCCCCCAAACACTTCCTCCACTAAAACCTTGCTCTCCCAGAAATTCAAACTGAGTTTCCTTACACGAACCGCAGAGTACATCACGCAAGACTCCTTCTCCATATTCTCCCTACCAAACGCCGAATTCCCATACCTTAGTAAAAGGATTTGGAAATAACGAAAATTGGAGGCTCTAGTGAAGGGGAAGAGTTTCCGCAAGCTGTATTACGGCAGAACGTTCGTCCAGTTTTGACTAAATTTGAAACTCACAAATCCGACATCAATTCGCACGCTTCAGTCCAAAGAACAGCTATATTTTCAACAGTCCAAGTACATCCGCCGGGAAGAAATGGGAGTCAAGACATGTACACCTTTTGCGAAACCCTCCCCATCCCAAAACAGGAGCTAGTATGTTTTAGGAAACAATCCAGCTACCTCTTCCAGGAGCAAAGTAGTCTCTGGCAACTACAGCAGCTACATTAACTGTCTTGATCAGTAACTAAAATCGCCTATGGTATATTCCTCAATCAATACCGGCTCCTTCGTGTGGTACTGAATGGGATCAAGAAAAGAATTATAGATGCCTCAGGCCGATCCACCAACTGGCAGGCTGTAGAAACGTAAAGTGACAACGGCTCAGTAAAACTACGTGTTGATACACATGCACATTTTCATGTACACTCCTTGTTCGGGGCGGGGTCGTGTGGCTGTGTCGCGAGGCTAGAGACTGATGTCGTATTTGTTCGGCACTACCAGCGCATACGGCCTTCCAGCCTTTTCAATTCGTCACCATGCAGCAGATTCCGGTGAGCGCTGAGTCAGGCTCGCCTACTGCCATGATAAACCTCAGCGATATCATGGTCGGCGGAAACGTCGGCTCTACACCTAGGCGTCACCATTGCATCCAAACATGTAAATTTGACACATACATGGTACAAAAGTTCCTAAAGAGCATGGATATCTGAGATAAAATGAGGTGCGTCCTTCACATAGAAAGATTTTGGAGAGCTGGACAGAGACGGATTGTTTAACGGCTAGGACACCTATATTATTCGTCGCGATCACTAACAAGGCTTCAGTAGCTCAACACCCAATGTAAGCCTTAACGCCAACAAGGTTTTTGTAGAAGCCAGAGATGCTCTTCTCGACTCTCTTACGCCAACAATGAGAGCTCATTTCACTGCCTGTCCTTCAGCCGCAGATCTCATTGAACATGTCCGCAATGACGAGAAACTCTCACGCAACAGCACTTTACTTCGCAGGGCTCTCTCTCGATTGGATGCTGTTAACACATCTTTGTCGCCTTATTTTACGGCACTCGACATGTTTCCCCAGTCGCATCCTGAATTCGCTGCAATTGCCTGGGGCGCGATAAAGCTCGTCCTACAGGTACGTGGTCGTGAACTGATACGATAGATCCAACTGACGAGCATTATAGCTTGCAAGCAATTTCAACTCTTTCTTCGAAAAGCTTCTTCGAACGCTTGGACGCTTCGCCGAAGAATTTCCTCAGTACGATCACCTAATATCCCGATTCAGGGATTGCCCATTGCCACCACGAATTCAGAAATCCCTTGTCACTCTGTATTCTGATCTTTTACGTTTCTTACAAAGTATAATCGGCATATTTGCTCGAAAAGATGGAAGTACGTTGATCCTCAATTGATTACCTCAAGGTCAAATTCGCTCACCGACAATAGCGACGCGACGTACCCATGCTATCTTTGCCGACATATGCTGGAAGCCGTATGATTTAAGATTTGACAACTTCCTGAGTGACCTGAAATTCCATAGCCAGATCGTGAAGACTGAGCTGCAATTTGGCATGTATCACGAGCTGAGAGAAATGCGTACCGACATGCAACAGAGTGCGAACGATTTGGGCAACAAAATTTCTCGCACAGTAGAGCAGGAGACTGCTTTGCGCGAAATATTTCAGAAGTTGATCGAATTGGAAGACAAGGTCGAAGCAGCTCAAGTTGCGGCCGAGACGATGTTGCGCCAAACCAATGCCCAGCAGACCGAGTCAGTGAAGGCAAGACGCGACTGGAACAAAGAGCGTGAAGAACGCCATATGCGTAAGTCATCACGAAAAACTTATGTACAGCTCAATAGAATTAATGTAGATTAGTCGAAACTGTTCTGCGTGCTCGACGTTGGCTAGATCCACCACAATTCGCAGCAGACTATGAGAGAGCAATCGAGATTCGAGAGGAGGGAACATCCGAGTGGCTCTTCGGCGAGCCCAAATTTGTGCGTTGGAGAGGAAGAATATGCACCGAAGAAGACAATAGTGATGGTAACCCATGGTCGAATGCATTCTGGATACATGGTAAGTCAAATGAATCAAATGGTGAGAGGCTTGTAAACGCTAAGGCATTGCTCAAAAGGAAATCTTGGCTGTGGTAAAACAGTGCTTGCAGCATCGACAGTCGAAGATTTTCGCGAAGTAGAAAGAAGAGACAATACCTGCTACTTCTTTTTTCGAGCAGACACATTGGAATCTAACAGTTGCGTGCAGGCATATAAATCCATTCTAGCCCAGACATTGCAGCAGCATCGTAACGATTGGATACTTCTTAACAAATTTATCTTCGCCATGGATCAGGAATCAAGTGGCCAGACACAAGCCACAAGGCAAGAACTCATCGACCTCCTCCGAAGCTGCGCACAGGCTGGCTTTATCCAACAAATCATTTTGGACGGGATCGATGAAAGCTACGATCATGAAATTTTGATAAAAGATATGTCTTCCTTACTGTCAGCAACCCCGGTTAAGACACTTCTATTCAGTCGCCCAAATATCAATATCCCCGAAGATATGCCAGATGAGCATCGATTCAATATCGGACAGTTCACTTCAGGGGATATTCAGACATTCCTAGAAAGAAATCTCATCAATCTTGTCACACGGCGCCTACTTCCTTCAACCGCAGACATCAACGACTTGCGTTCGCGGTTAGTCACTGGGGCGAATGGAATGTTCATATGGGCTCGATTAATGGTCAATTATCTCAACTCTTCCGGTCTAACGGTTACCAAGAGATTTCAAGAGATAGAAAATGTCACGTTGCCGGAAGGTCTAGACAAAATGTACGATCGCGTCTTCGAACTCCTCAGCCAGGGTACTGGCCCAGACAGGGATCTTAGCAAGTGGATCTTCATGTGGCTCACCTGCACGTACCGGACCCTTACAGTAGACGAATTAAAGGCGACTGTTCAAGTAAAAACTGCCGGCCGAAACGACAATCAGGAGAACTTTCTGGACTTTGATCGGGCTGTCCGCTCCACCTGTGGAGGCCTGGTGGAGAAGAGCATGGTTTTCGAGCGACACAGCCGGGCGGAGTTCTCGGGATATCGTTTCATTCACCTGTCGGTCTCTGAGTATCTTGAGAGACGTCTACGTTGCGGTTCTGCCTGGTTCTTGCCTTCTGCTTCAGAATCCCACCTCTTGATGGCTAGAAGCTTATTACAGTATTTGGGCCTGGTAGGAAAGCATGTTGAGGGTATTCGTAGCCCTACAGAAGTCTCAACTTCTCCACGGCAGCGTTCAGTGGATGCCTTCCATTTAACATTGGATTGCCCGCTGTGGGATTATGCGTTGACATACTGGGGTCAACATCTTCAGCAATACCGTACTGAGCTAATCGAGGAAATACATCAACCCAATGCTCGTGGATTTTCTTTGGGTCACGAGCCCTTTCTGCGAGAGTTATTGGATGCACCAGGCATCGAAACATCACCAAGAGCTACCGCAGAGTCGACAAGTAACTTGTCCGACTTTTGTTCCGTTTTATCCTCGTTTGCTTCTGGGAAGGGAATCCTCATGTCCTATATTGAAATATGCTATCTTCTTCTGAAAGAGACAAACTTTTACCACATCGAAGAATGGCTCCATTGGGCTATGCCACTCCCATCGAATCCAGATCTTGAAGGAGATGCGAAGAATGCTTTTCAAGACGGCCTCGAGCTCATCGCGTTCTTACAAGAGTTGGATGAAGAATGGGGACCGAAGCTTCGCGAGCACCCGCACCTCATTTGGGATGAGATCTCCGCGTTCACGAAGTCGAAGTTCTTGGAAAGAACTACGCTCACAAAAGTTCATTGCCTCTCTGCCTCTGGGCCAATAGCTCAAAAGACAAGCCAGAAGTATCTGTGCAAGGTATCGGAAGTGAGCGATGATCAAAAGTTTGTTGGCGTTCTAACTATCTGGCCTTCACGGTAAGACGAGCCTGCCTACTCAAATAACCTTGAATGACGACGATTAACATGCAAGTAGAGAGTACGAGGAGCTTTCGAAGCGCCCGGCTCATCAATCGCCGTCAGTAGAGCAAGTATATCACTCTGTCTCAGACTGGGTTGCCCGTTACGAGGTCTGGACCTTGAGGACAAATCCTGAAAAGACCTTGGAATTGTCAATACCGTTACAGAAAGAAGACGTTTGGCTGCAATATCAACACTCTCTGTCCTACTCTACTCAGAATTCCGGACCCACGCTTCAATTCCCTATAAGTGTTAGTCCATGCATCCAAAAGTTTGCCATTCTGCATAATGTCTATTCTTTAGAGGTGGACGAACGGACAAGCGAAGTGAAGCTCTCCAAGTTCTCACTACCATTTGGATTAGACGATAGCCTTGCTTCTTGCTGGTCGCCGAAGGAAGCCGCCAACGATACCCAGTTCTGGAAAAACAATGGATCATTCTTCTACTTTGTTGTATTCGGGCCTACCGGAAAATCCGTATTCTGCATTTCTAGGGCAAATCACGAGTCACAGCAATACGTCAACCTTGCAGTTTTTAACATAAGCGTACCAGGAAATCCTCCTGTAAAGCTCGAAAGCCCGTACGCAAAGTTCATGCCCCAGTCGACCGGGACTCTCTTCTGTCCACCTGACACGAAACACGTTCTTCACCCTAGTCTACCACTAGCAATCTTCACGATCAGTGGATTCGCATACATTTGGATGTATCACAATCCTGAATCAAGCCCTCGCACGCCGCAGATTCTAGGCGTCTCAGCGCTCCGGACAACGCACCCGGATTGTACGCTTTGGCTCCTGCACAGCAAATTCTATTTTGGCGACGAGCGCTACGACAGTATCAACTTCTCTGAAGATGGGATCCATGTCATTCTCGACGGAAAGACTATCATACGTCTGCCAGATCATGTTCTCGCCGCCTGCAGCAAGTCGTCTTCGCTGGGATCTCAACTCCAAACTCATGCTTCAGGCGCGCTATCAAACCCAAGCCAGTCCCCTTATTTCGCAGGATCACTCATCAGATCATCTAACTATACCGCCGGAGCGGACGGATCAAGCACAGCCATTTCAGCTACTACCTCCGGAAACAGTCTGCGACTCGAATTATTGCAAACAACGAGGAAGACACATTCCGCAACAGCCGTTGAGCTGACCGCTTTGCCAAAAGCTTGGAAGGGGATGACGGATGTGAGCGCGTCGATTTCAGTGCCCAAGACGAAAGAAGAAATCATCAGAATCATCTTAAACAAGACGGCGAAACCTCGCTACACGATGTCTGACGACGACGAGGTTAATCAGCATTTGCCTGCCATCATTGACAGAGACATGCTGTCGGTCAGGAAAGTCGAAGCTGGCGTGACCTGGACCAAGCCGAAAGCGATATGTTCTAATCCTTTGCCACCGGAGGAAGCAGCCTCGCATGCTCGCCATGATTCCGCTCACGCTTTGACAGCTTTCAACGCGTCACCTACCGAATCAACAAGATCACACAATCTACGTCGACGTAATTTTTCGGTACTGAGATCAAGTAGTACAGATCAACGTGCTAAGCGACGACGGAATGCATAACTGGAGTGGGAAGGTAGCTAGATTGAGGGAGAACACCTGGCATTGATATTTTCCAGAGCATAACATAGCAGTCACTTTGTGTAAACATTCAGTATATTAAGTCTTCTTTACAACCGTATTTCAACCTAGACTTTTAACTTTATTACCGAATATCAAGTCGAGGGAGCATCTAGATCACGAGTGATGCCACTTGCAAGTAAATGACCACTGTCTCAACATCCCTTGAATTGAGCCAAGAGCAGACCGTCCAAACAAATGATCCTATCGTACAATCCTCGGAACCCAAAAGCCGCCCAAGTAGAGAACCAAGCATGTAGAAGCAACATGCGCCTCGCCAAGAAATAAAACATACTCAGTGACATACTCAGTGTCGATCCGCAGGTACCTTTCAAACTACTGGCTATCCCATTCACCATCACATCATGCGTTTTCAGTACGCATTTCCACCATCACCGCTCAGATGTCGAATACAAAAAGCAAGCACGAAAAGGAACCCCCTAAATGACTGTTTCCCTTGCGTCTGCAAAGGCGACAACGCGCTAGTTCTCGGGCGATGATCTGCAGTCTCTACATCCAAAGGGCAGAAAATCCCCCAAATCAAACATGTTGGTCCATTTTCTTCGTCGAGAAGAGCTATCCTCGGAACCAGCAAGTGTGTTTTACTAGGTACTGACTCCGCACCAAGCAACAGCAGGCCCATGCCCCTCCCACCCCCACAACAACAAGCATCCACAACCTCTCTCACAAACCTCAAGGTGATATATATATATATATTAATTAATCCTCAAATACTTTCAAGTAAACAAGCCGCCCCATAACCCTCGGAAGCTCCAAAAAAAAGAAGTGCTAATTGGGGGGGTTCTTGTCTTGCGGGGGTTTTTGGGGACTTTTTGACAACGTCCAAGACGTCTTTTTTCTTTGGCCTATATTAGAGCAAGGGAGGGGGTGGAAACCGGCCTCGTTGCCTGTGCTGTGTATCAAGAGAGAGAACACAACAACGGTGTGGTGCCACCTTTTACACGTAGCGTTCTCTTCGGTTGAGCGAACTACGTGAATCGAAGATAGTTCCGACGAAGGGTCGAAGACGGCAAAGAAGGCGTATCTAACCTCGGGGGATATGCTTCGCCAGGTGCCTATGACCCAACATCGAGAAGGGGCGTCGCATCGGTGGTAGGGATAGAACTTTACGCGGTGTGCTTTTGTTATTTCAAACGAATGTTGGGCCCCTCCCCCCCTTTTTTTAAGCCAGGAACTAAAAAGGATAGAGAAGTGGAACCACATCCTTGCGATGTACAGAGGTATCTTTGCTAGGACAGAATACAAAGTGGTGTACAGCCACGAAAAATACTGACATTGCAAACGCCCTTTTCCCTCCATCCCTTCATCTAGTCAATCACTCCGTGTGCCTAACCCGTCCGCACACTCCAGTCCCTCTGCACCGTGATCCCCCCCGCCTTCGCCGTATGCATTGTACCCCTGCTCCCACCACGATCAGAGTCATGACTGACCCTCGCGAGTTCCACATCCCCGTGCCCAAGCCCACGCTTCTGGCCATCATCGTCGATAATCTTGAAGCCATCCTCCTCGGAATCCAGCTTCGTGAGCCCCGCGAGGGTCGAGAAGAGACCGCCGGTGGACCCCTTCTTGCGGCCGCCTCTCGAGCGGCCGCTCTGCACAAAGTTGGAGGGTCGGTCGTCGGTGCCGCCGGGGCCGGGCGTGGCATTCGACGGCCGCGAGTTGGCGGACAAGGAGAAGAGCTTGTTGAGGCCCAGGAAGCCGATTGCGGGCTTCAGCGAGGGCAGGCAGGCGCACGTGAGGCCGATGTTGATCTCGACGATGCTCCATACGATGACCTCGCGGAAGTTGTAGGTGACGTTTGCCGAGGTGGCGATGGGGATGCTGAGGAAGATTCGGAGCCGGATGATGGAGACGATGGCGATGAAGATGCCGAGCATGAACATGCTCGCGAGGATGATGCGCTGTGCGAGGGGCGCGTGCAGGCGCCAGACGTACGGAATGGGCATCATGACTAGAATCGCGTCGGTGATGACGTTGGGGACGGACCCGCCTAGGTAGATGCTCTTCACGGGTATGCATTTGGCGGTGGTAATGGTGATGTCCCAAGAACCACGCACGGGGTTGCATGCAAATATGACAATGAATAGCTGACAGCCAATTAGCAGGAGGTCGAAGATAGGATCGACTGCCTTGGAGATCCAACTTACCAGTGACATGAGCCACGCAAAGACAACAAAGGTGACGACCATGATAGGAATCCGGGCCGTAACCGAGAACAGTCTCCAGTAGAACGCTAGAATCGAAAATTTGGTGATGGCAATTGATGTCAGATACAGGATTTGTCCCCAGAAGACATAGTAAAGGAACTGAATAAGATCGGCCGTTTCCACCTCTGTGACCTGATGTCCAAGAGATTTGCGCATACCTACATTGACGAGTCAGAGTGAGGTTTCTTAGAGACAGTAGTAATCCGTACCGATTATGCATATCCAGAAAAAGCCGTTAGCAGACAATAGTGAGACGACTGAGATGGCATCGTCCAGACCCAAATTCCTCCAACCGCCTGCCCTCTTCCTGCACCACAGCTTCAGAGGGACGAGAATCATAATGAGGACGTAGGTCGAAATTGCCGCACCATCGAGACGGTGGTGAAATGATTCAAGGCTCTCCATGGCAGGCAATATTGTACAGGTTGTAAGGAAGGTGGTGCAGAAGGCTGACGAGTAGGAAAACAGAAACAGCACCACGCCACGGACATCAAGGCAAAGGGAATAGAGGAACCGCAAGAATATAACGTGTGCACAAGCGTGTCTGGGACCTGGGAAAGACGTTTAGGAGATAGTGGCTAAGTGGGCTCGGAACGCATTTTGGCCCAGCGGTTCAGAATTGTAGGGGTTCTCTGCCGATCCAGAGTCCATGAGGTATAGTATAGTAGTCGAAACCGAACAGCTGGGTCGAGGAAATCGACAGAAGCCGTCAGGCACTGGCTTCAGTCACGGTACCTGTCAGCAGTTGATTGCCGGCCCGTATGAGGCTCTCTGTTGACAGACTTCTCAACATGGGGGGCTAACTAGCTCTATGGATGCGGGAAGAGTGTTTGGGCCTCGAAGTCGTAGCCGTGTCCCTCATTTCCTGATTAAGCCTAACAAAAGCACATAAGAAGTTAGCAAATAATGATAGTTAGTTGCTGACGCCTTTAACTTAAATTGGCGATCAGAAGCCCGCATCTTCGCATTCGCATGCCTCTCAATTGCCATCATGTACACTTTTAGCCAGCCGTGTGTTTCACTATACAGCGAGCCCGAGGAACGACCAGACTGACTTGAGTAAGGATGCTCCGAAGCGAGGCGTCGGCCCGTGTCTCAACGTCTGTTAAACTTTTCAAACCTAGTAATTAACGGCACCTATGTGCGGGCACGGCACGAAAAACTTCCGCGGTGGGGTCTACTGCGGACACGGTTGGCCCCTCCGAAGAGGAAGAAAGCTTGTTGAACTCCATTCTTGGCTGCCGGTATGGGAAAGCTGTTTGTTCGGATGGTATCAAATTGCATCTCCCGCAATGCCACATGCAGCGCCTGTGGCCAGACTGACTGTGGCCAAACTGACTATGGACGGAGAGGGCAATGGATGTGGTAAAGGGGCGGTACGTACGCACCTAACTCCTAGGTAATTAGTAGGGACCAGCCTCCATACAGAGACACGGCTAAGAAAAGTCTGCCCAGGGGGCACATAAGCGTGACGTAGGCAATGCAACGGCGACAGGCATGTGAGAAAAAGAGTGGTTCCCCGAAAAGAATATGGTACAGGTTTTGGAGACTGCAACTTCTTCAATTCCAAGTTGACCAAGCTCTTGGATCGAAGATGAACGGGCTGTCACCGCAAAAGTTTGTGATAAGTAATGGTCGCGATGACAAGTCCCGGTGTTTGTGTGCGAGGTCGCAAGTGATGTCTATCTTTCTCATCGCTAATATTTCGCTTCCCGCCTCCGCGCGCAAGCAGCCATCCGAACCCTGGCAGCGGCAGGGTAGCGCGCATCCCCACAAATTAGCAACGCCCTGATACGGATCAGACCTTGATCGAGATGTGTAGCCGACATGGCAATTGGGCTCTTCCCTTATAATCCTGGATCTATTACTGGACGACGGTTGTCGACCTGAGTCAGTTGCCATGCTGAGCACAAGTCTTGTAGGATGCAAACCCAGGTCGGTTTCGAGCTCCAATGCAACACTTGCTTTCCATCTCTTTCTCCCAGGTTGGGTGACTGATAACTTTGGTCTGCCATCATGTCTGCTGTGTCGTTCTCGAATCTGTTGGGGCTGGGCACCTCCATTACCATCTCTTATATCGTCGTCACCGTCATATATAGACTGTATTTCCATCCTCTGGCTAAATTCCCTGGGCCATTTTGGGCGCGCCTTACTGTGCTGCCCTCGTACTGGCATACTCTCCAGCAAGACCGACATGTTTGGCTCTTCCAACTGCAGGAAAAATATGGTGCGTTAAACATGACTTGCACTTCTATCGAACAGAGTGTGTTGCTGATAATTCGCAGGACCTACGTTTCGGTATCGACCTGACAGCGTTGTGTTCAACACTCCTTCCGCGTACAAGACCATTTTTGGCCCGAGAGGAAATGTAAAAAAGGGCGAGTACTACGAGGTTTGGCCACGCAACGTCAATACTCTGAACACGTGGAATTCCACGAGCATCACTACTCATGCCCGGAAACGGAGAGTTTTGAACTTTGCATTTTCAGAGAAGGCACTCCGTAGCGCAGAACCGTTCATCCACTCCAACACCGACCGATGGCTGGAGCTGATCGGGAAGCAGACTCCCAATGGCAGTGAGTGGTCCGATGCTTTGAACATGACAAACTGGATCAATTTCTTGGTCTTCGATATCCTTGGCGACCTCTGTTTCGGTAAATCTTTCGACATGAAGGAGCCGGGCAACGAGCTGCAACACATTCCCGAACTCATGGTCTCTTTCTTGGAACTGCTGCACCCGGTAGGACGCCCCCGATATTCAGAGGGAAGTTTATGTCACTAATGTGCTATAGGTCGCCTTCTCGCCCTTGAGCTCGTTCTACGTCTGGATGAAGCCACGAGGACTCGACTGGCTGATGAGTGTGGCTGCACCAGCTCCTGTCGCAAACTGGCAGAAGTTTGTCGACAAATGCCTCCAGGATCGCACCCAGGTCGAGGAAGAGCAAGAGAAGGCTAAGACTCCGGATTCCGAGGTGAGAAAGGACTTCTTCCACTGGCTGTTCAAGGCCGTGGACCCGGAAACTGGCAAACGTGGCTACGACCTAGACGAGCTGTATGGCGAGTCTGAACTGCTCATCATTGCGGGCTCTGATACCACCTCGATTGTCATGTCAGCCATGATGTTCTATCTTGTGCGGTACCCCGAGGTGCAGGAAAAGCTCACAAAGGAGATTCTCTCGACCTTTTCCAGCCCGGATGAGATTAAGGCTGGAGATAAGCTTCAGTCATGCAAATATCTTCACGTGTTCATCCAGGAGGCCCTACGGATGACGCCTCCCGTTTCTGCCGAGCCGAGCCGTGAGGTCCTTGCCGGCGGCACCCAGGTGGATGGCCATTTCCTACCTCCAGGCGTCTTTGCAAGCACTGGCCTGTACTGTCTCAGCTACAGTAAGGACATTTACCCTGAGCCGTTCAAGTTCCGTCCTGAGCGATGGGTTGTCGATGAGAACGATCCGTCATCGGCAGAGAGCGTCGCTCTGGCCGAATCTGGCTTCTGTGCCTTTTCCACTGGCTCGCGTGGGTGTGTGGGGAAGAACTTGGCCTGGCTTGAAATGAAGGTAGTTATCGCCAAGCTTCTATATACATTCGAGATGAAGGCGGATCCCACAAATAATCTAGGTGGCGGTGACAGGAACGGTAAACCAGGTCGCCGAGTGGAGAACCAGTACCAAACGTACGATCTATTCGTTTCGGGGAGGAAAGGGCCGATGGTGCACTTCAAGAAGAGAGTGCACGCGTGAGTTGCATGAGCTGTCAGGAGGAATGATGGCTGGCGTGGGATAGTTGATGTTGCGTGGTGTTTGAGAAGAATGGGCAAGATCGTATTGAAGCCATCTAGTCTCGTCTTAGATCTTTACGCTTCCTTCGGTTCCCTTTTCTACAGCAATCAAACTTCATTCTTTCTCGGCGTGCTAGAAGTTCTGCACCGCAGTCGCCGGAACATGCAAAGTTAGCAGCAGTTGCACATACCTGTGTACATGGCTCCCTAGTCAAGCTCTGACTAGTCTTTCACCTTCCTGTGTAGGGAGCGGCTTGCTGCTTGTCTGTGTCAGGGAAGAAGAGATGCTAACTAAGTTTTCCAGGTCAAACACGGAGAAGCTCGTGGATGGTGGTGTTGATGGTGCCGGTGATGACGTGGGCTCGAATCTCGTTCAGCTAAACCAATTATAGAACACTCGCTAGTCTCGACCGTTGAAGCTCAAATGGTCACCAAGGTACTCACGCAGAAATTTACAGGTTCTGAGAAAAAAGATTCCCAATTCACTTATGAATTCCCAATTCTCTTATGAATACTGTCCATTAAAAAACGCTACCAGAAGTCGCACCGCTCCGTCTAAAATAGACGTGAGAACTTGAGTGAGTAGATTATCAAACTTTCTCCGGCCACCATTTTCGTGTAGGCTAGCTGAATAGTCCATCGCCTCCAAAAGGATGCCATATTAAAAGTTCAACCGCTTTTGTGCCAATTCCCAATGCAAGCAGAACCAAATGAAGCCACCAGCGCCAAATGCGCGAATATTGGGTAGAAAGGAATGGGGTATACGGCTATCCAAGCATCCACCACCCCCTGCCAATCCCTTGTTTGCGGTGCAGCTCGATCTCTTTTTCAAATCCTCCCAGAACACCATGAGCTGAATAACAAGCCGAGACTACGCCTGAATAACCTCAACCCACCCATCGCGATTCCTCTCTACTTTTGCGCTACCATCAGCGCCGACAAGGTCAGCTGCCATGGCATCCTTTGCGCCTCGCCTTCGGGCACGCTCGCGGACCGAGCATTCCTCTTTCTCACACTCTTTGATCGCCTCCACGACTTCGACCTCTTCGAAGCGGGCGTCTTGGAGATTGAGTTTCTGCCACTGAGGGTGCTTCGGGCAGCGTTTCTTGCTGCAGACTTTGGGCTCGGAGTCGTCAGTGCCGTTCATTTGCGAGTCTCCGTTGTTGTCACGTGTTGAGTCATTTACTTCGTCGTCGACAGAGGCAATTTCCACTGCTGTTGGAGAGAGTGTGCCAAATTTGAAGGCGGCACGTCCGAACTTGCCCTTCCTCCAGTCAAGGAACTCTGTGTCTGACCACGACAACCTGGAGTCGTATCCGCAGAACTCCTTCACTTTTATCTTCTCCTTTTCTGCATGTCGGGTCGCCTGCTCCCTAGCCATGCTAACAAACTTCTCTCTATCCTTGAGCACTTCCAGGCGATCCTTCAGATGCGACTTTTCCGTGTGTAGAGCACCGAGATGCATTCGCTCGGCGGGAGTAAGGGTTAGATCTTGATGAGGGTTTGATGGGGGGGTGCCATTGGGGAGGCCGTCAAAGGTCGCTTTGGTGGGAGAAGCAGTCTGGGGTGGGGAGAGAACGCCGGAGCCGAGACGTTTGAAGGATTCGATGTCTTTGGAGACCTGTACGAGGGCCTTGAGATCTTTGGCACGGAGGACACCGCCGAGAGGCGTGGGCTCTTCCTCGTCAGAATCGTGAGCTTGGTCGTCGTCATCTTTGCTCCCTTTCTTCTTCAATCGTTTATTTGTAGAGGGCTTTTTGGCACCGGCTGTGCGTTGGAGCTGATCCTGGAAGAAGCCCACGCCACACTCATCTGAGCAGTACTTGCTCACATTGCTCGTGCCCAGTCGTGCAGGCTTTCTGCATCCGTCCCGCCGACACATGGGCTTGTATGTTGTCTGACCCCGGCCGTCGGCTTCGCAGTTTGGACAGATGAACTTGTCCACCAACTCCTCGTCGGCTTGTTGCATGTCGACACACGAGCCGTGGAACCAGTCGTCGCAGCCGCCGTCACACCCGATCATCCATTTATGGTTGTCCGGTTTGCGGCAGATGCAGTACAAGGCATTGTCGTCTGAAGATTCCGCTTCGTCATCAGACGGGTGGACCTGGGACGAATTGTCGGGGGCGGGTGAAGACTCGGCTGCGGGGGTGCCAGCTTGAGAGCCCTTCTTGCTGCCTCTGCCATGAGCTGACTTCACGATGCGCGACGTCGGCGTTGCAGAGCGCGTATTCGAGTCGACGTCATTTTCGATCTTGCGCCGCTTGGGGGCAGGCTTCTTCGGTGCTGCTGTGCCCTTTTTCTTGATGGCCGATGCCGATGGAGCAGGGCGCTTCTTGGAGAGGGCCGGGGCTGGCTTCGGGTCGATGGGAGACGTGACGCTTTCGGCGACGCTTGCATTCCTCTTTGCGCGAAGACCCAGATCGCTCTGCTTCGCAATCTCAATGGCCTTGAGCGTCTCTGCATCTATGTTTTCGGTCGTTACTGAGAGTTGCCGTTCGGTGGTCTGTGCCACATTTGTCGCGGGTGTTGCTTCTCGTGGTGTTCCGGTCGGCTCATGCTTGATGAGTGGCAATGGCGATGGCAGCGGCGGCTCGCTGTCGAGGGCAGGTGGCAGGCTCGTCACGATGGGATGCGGCGCGCTGTCTACCGGCTCGGTGTCGTCTCGACGGGACGGGCCCTCGTCGCTCGACGGCATGGGGGGTGGCAGCGTCTGTGACGCGTTGCAGAGGGGGGATTTCTGCTGCG
>MU001900.1:0-74289 GCA_010093585.1 Melanomma pulvis-pyrius CBS 109.77
GGGGGACTTTAGGATTACAATTGGGATTACGGAGCACGAGAAACGGGAGGGGAGTGGGAGGGAGTGGACGAGTGAGTTAAGTCGCTGGTCGGCTTGGTGGCGGGAGGGGGGAGGACGTCTGACGGCTGCTTGGGACAAAGCGTCCGTCCGTGTCGACTGACGACTCGGGCGGACAGGCAGGCAGGAAGTCAGTGGCGGGGTGTCGCAAATTTTTCGCTTGAGACTCTGAGCCTTCGCCTTGGAGCGTGGTGTGCGTGCATGAATTTTGCAGGCAAGCTGGAGGCAAGTACATGGCTCTAGGAAGGTTCTTTATGCATCCATCCTCTAGCCGCATATGCACGCGGAGGGATCAGGGGACATGGGATGGATTGGCTGCTTCGCCGCGCTGCGTTTGGTTGACAGGTGCGGAGACTTGTCAGATTTGAATCACAGTGTTTTCCGGCTCGAGTACATGCAAGAAGGGTGGCGTGGAGGTCGTGCTTGGGCGTCAGATGGAGGTGGATGGAGGGATATTGACATGCTGAGCTCAAGCGAGTACGTGCATGGGTAATACGCATGATCGCAATACGGCGTGTCCTGTCATATGTGCACGAGTGACTCGAGTGGGTGGCTGGGAATCAGATATTGATACGAGAGTAGTCTCGACTCGACTCGCGAGGGAGGAGAGGCAGCAGGATTTCCGATCCTCAGCTTGCGCTGCCGCGAATAGCACGTGTACGTAATTCGGCGGGCTGGAGGCGTCTCCATGAGTGGATGGGATTCAAGGCCTTGTATGTCTGCCCTATGACGCAAAGAGAGGGGTGCAATTGCAAGGCTGTGAATGAATGCCTATCATGTTGCTGATGTGGCTTTCCACATCCGGTTGGGGTTGCGCCGGGCTAGGATATATAGCTTCATGTGAGGTGCAGCTTCGCCGTGTCAGGTGGTGCCCAATGGCTGGAAGGGGCTTGAGTAGCATCATCACTATCGTCGTCGTGAGAGAGTCCAGCCTTGTCTGCATCTAGATGCTTGGTTGTGCATGGTTATATCTGCTCTGCTATCCTAAGACGCCAAGACATACCGTTGAGCTTCCAACGATACAATTGCTTGCTATCTAAGCCGGGCGGCCAGATATATGAAGGGTCAGGAGATGCAGAGCGGGAAGCTTTGCCGCGACTACCGTTCCGCTGAGGGCAGATGAGCGGTGACGATGCCAGCACGGCAATAGGACCGATAGAGTGCGCAAGCATCTACGCCATGTCATGGCGGGGTGGGGGAATGTCTGACAATGAGAGGAAAGAACGAGAGTTCCAATTCATGGCTACTAAAGTTGTTTGAAACATATAACAAAGTCGACAGGGTGTAGAGCGCGAAGGAGCAAGTAATCATTGCGCATAAACACAGGATCGCTAGGTTTAGAAATATCGGGTATGATCCTTGAACCACGATTCGACGATCCGAGGATGTTGTTCAATGTGTCGTCATAGGGCGTATAAGGTTGGAAAGGAACGCTGGCTAGGCAATGGTAGAAGTTATTTTGGTACAACAATTTGGAGGCGAGCCCACTCCACATTGACGTTTGAGGATGTGGCGTGGATCTGAGGCTAGCACAACAAGCGAGATCGGAATTGCCTTTGTCCGACTCCGGGGTGCTTAGGTTGGATGTGCATTGCCTAACGACGCAACATCTTCGGACAGGGAAATGATGGTGGATTGATGCGGGGCGGGACGGGCGTTGTTTACCTCATCCAAATTGTGATCAAGACAGTATCCGAGACCCTCGAGTAGCTAGTGCTTGTACGGCCCATAGTGTCGTGGGCGGGATATGCTTGTTACTTCAATATATCCGATTACAGCTGGCCGTGGAAGGCTACTTGGAAGCTAGCAATGCAAGGTCGAGGCGTAGCAAGTCAGCAATAAGTTCTTGTCCGATGATAAGCGCCTCTGAAATGTGAGGCGAACGCCAGTAGGGCTTGAGATTAGACCCGTGGTGCTTCACTATTTGGGGACACGATAATGTGTGCTCTGGCTATTTTCCGGAAAAAGAAGTTTGTTATGAGGGGAATCAACGTCCGAGAGCGCTTCAACGGCGGCAATCTCGAAGATGTGAGAGCGTTCATGTGAATTTTCAGCCTCCCGTTAGCTTCCCTTGAAATAGTTTGTGAGTTTATATGTCGTAAACCCTTCCATGTTCTCGTCCTGAGGTTGACCGCGTGTGAAGCTTCCTAGGACGAAAATCAGATCTGCACCATCAAGTAGAGCCCGAAACGCGGAGGGGATTGGAATGCAAAGAGAAAATGCCGCCTGAAGCGGTGAGCATATATTCAGCCCATGCTAGGTCTCTAAACTAGGGTCCTAAGCCCCCAGGGAGTGGAGGAAATTTCCGGAGGTCCTCCTGGTTCGGAATCCATTCGGGGAAAGTTCGACTACGTATCGCCGTGAGCATTGCATATCTGCCCGTAGAGCTCCTCCCATCCACTCCGAAGCCGCAGTCATCAGAGTTCACATGACTGAGCTGGCTGCAGGTGCTGCAGTCATAGTGTGACAGATGCCGCATGCCCAGAAACCGTTGGATGCCAGTGTGTGCTCTCTAGCGCCAGTTGGGCGCTGATAGTGTCCAATTCATTGAGGCAATGACGGGATCATATCTTCTGTGCGCCATTGATAGGCGTCGCCCATATGTGTGCGAGAGCGTGCTGTGTGGATGGGCGGGGGAGGTTGGTCTCGGCAGAGCGGAAGGGGGGAACTTTGAGAAGGATTTCGGGGGGCCTGTCCTGTTAACTGCAATATCAAGGGGATCATACGCATCTAGGTTTAACACATAATGCTGGATTCTAGCGTGTCGTGCTGGCAAACCCCTTAGCACATTCACCTCAGGATGAGGTTGGCCGGCAAATGCCGCCGCCATTGTCTTGGCGAATGATAAGTCAGCACATTCGCCTCAGCAAAGCCCATTTATCGAAGATGTGGAAATTCCCATTTCGCTGTTGTCTATTTTCACAAAGAGTACGAAACTAGCATTCTACTCTCCTCTCGAAACTTAAGCTCACACACCTTCCCTTGTCATCCGCAGACGCGTTTCTATCCCTTCTTCCTTGCTCACATCCAACATTTCGTCCCCAACCTTCAAGCGTACGTTGCACAAATGCATCAAGCTTGTCTTCAGATTTCAAATTCTTCCCAACCCCTTCTCGTCCCATTTGTGCGACTCAAATTCCAACACTATTTTCTCACTCCTTCTCTCTGTATTTGTCAGGCCCACATAGATCCAAGATTACCAACGAAGCATAACGAATCCCCCAAGTGTGATCTTCATATCCATCCCTGATGGTGGCATCAGATCGACCATCCATTGTGCTGAGTGGACCGTGAACTTGCTCCTCTTCCGGAAACATGTCCTTTGGCTGTTTCACCAACCTCCTCAATCTCTTGCGTTAGGTGAATCAATTCCTCTCAAAATTATAAAATATTAGCTCTAATTCGGCACAAATACCCCTAGTCTCACTGGTCTGGTGTTCTCAAACCCTACGGTGCTGAGTGTCAATGTACCCAATCAACTCATCCTCGTAATTTCTAGAATAAAATTGACTAAAAATCGTGCCGTCGAAGCCGCTAGCCACATTTGTCTCAAGAAACCACGTGCACTACTGTAGCTCTGTTGCGGAATTTCTCTTAGTATAGACCGACCAGCAGGCTTATAACTTGCTACTAATGGATCTATAGTGTCTCGTGGTCTGCTGAAACAGTGGCAGCGGAAAATTTCATCCCTAGCGCTATCGGAATACGGGTCAACTCTTCCATAACCGGCTGACCTTGCTTCTACTCGAATTCTCTGATGGGGGAATTGGCGACTCAGTGTTAGAAAATATCACGTCCTATAAGGCATCTAGTGAATTAAGATGAGAATCTTATTAGACCACGAAAATGTTTATAATGCAACTATTCTCTTTACGCGGCGATTTGGTTAAAGGATCCCGACTCGGCTGCTGACACGAACTTCGAATAGTAGCAATTATAGTCGATTTAGGGTTAAGATAATCTGGCCAAATTTACAGCCTTAGAGGCATGATCTATGTGAAGGGATTTTGCCCCCACGCAAACGCTTTAAGCCACGCAGCACGGCATGTACAAGAAGAAGTAAAAATAAGGCATTTCGGCACTCTCGCCGGTTTTGTTATGGCCCCCTCATTCGTGAAATTCCACCTCTTTCAAGCTTTATTTATTTTGTAAGTAGTCAATGTTGTTGAGGACCCTCCTCCGTGTGACTCGTGTTAACAGCAACACTTTCAAACTTACCATCGCCATATCTCCGTTAAATTTACTGAAATTTTGTCCCTCATCTTGGATAGACATCATTCAAACCTCCTATATCTACGTAACAACGAGCCTTCACTATCGTTATGCACTCCACTAACTACCCTCAACATCTAACAGTTGATTTAGCCTTGTAGAGTAGCGAACATCGGTTATTGCTTTAATTAACGACTACACTCAAGCTTCGCGTTTCTTTTGTGTTTATGGCATAAATGGCCACAAATCTATCCCCGCACTTGTGAAACCCAAGGCCCTTTAAAGGCCAAAATTATCACTGTGGTCTAACTTGTCGTTGATAGAAGTAGGAGATCTGATGACGCTATTTATGCGTATTACCTATCCGTCCACGGAAAGAGATTTTGTGTTGCAATTTATAATTCTACAAGCGTGAAAGTGTATGAGATCATAGCATTACATCCACTAACTGGCTGAATATAAGGCTCGGCGCATAATACCTTTTGTGAGCTACACAATGTTATTACCTTGCCAAGTGAACCTCTACCTAGCCAATAGTTTTGCCAAAACTTTTTGTTAGCGTTCAATAATGAATTCAGTCTACTCCCTCTTTATGAGTGCCTTCAAGCAGCCAAATGTTTCTTCGCCATTCTTTTCATTTTCAATTCTAGCAATCTGTTTTTGAAACATCTCGTGTTTAGTTGAGTTCATTAATTGGAGCACAATTATGATAATCCGATAATCTCTCTGGCCAGATCGGACTGGCCGCCATCAGGCTCAGAATTTTCATCGCTCGAATCTGTATTCCATTCGTCCAATTCAGGCCCGTCCCTCGCTTTTCTCTCAAGCTGGAACGAATTATTCTTCCTCCACCACTGCGGTTTCAAACCCTCTTCAACCGTCTCCATTCCATTTTCCCAATTATAAGCATCGATTCTTCTTTGTTTTGATCATTCTGCAAAGTGGAATGGGCTCCATGGAGCTATTTGGCTTTCTAATTCGTTTTTGGTATACGCTACACACACACACACACACACACACACACACACTCTCTCTCTCTCTCTCTCAGCGATGCAATGAGACAGTGTATGGTTGAAACATGAATGTCCTAAATATAATTACCGGTTTCTCCAGGCACAAATAATCTCACGGTGGATTTCGCTTAGTGCACATAGCGTACAAGTTATATGCACTTACCTCCGTTCTCTGATCTGTCTTTGTCGTCTGCGTTACATCGTAAGCATCCGCTTTGTTCTCGTTGTCGGAGCAAGCAAATCAGCCAAGACGCGTCTTCAATGGCGCCAGCAAGAGCAATGGAATGACTCCTGTCCGCCGACTAAATCCAGTACTCGCCCCTCGTATCACTGACACTGTACTCTCATCATTGAAAGGAATGCTCTCATCTGTGCTTAGAAAAACACAGTGAATTCAGAACACCAGCAGATGACGTAACTGAATACGCCTATAGAAAGACTACACAATAAACACGCCCTTGTTTCCGACTTCCTTGCGTGCATCTTGTATCCGTGAGTCTGCATGCGATGTGAATACACACTTCCTCCCCAGACCTTCCACGCACATATCTGCGACACTGACAGCACAAACAAAGACGTCAGGAGCCCTGGACATTATCAACGAACCTCGCAACACAGGAGTAGGACACCCGCAACAAATCCACACCATCTCAAGCTTATTCCAGCACCTACAACGAACGTAGATCCAATACTAACATCCGTCCCTCCCCGCCTAAAGCAAATCAAAATTCCAGCAGAAAACAGCAGCCTCTCCTAAACAAAATCCGCACCCCTTGTCCAACTACAGTGTCAGATCGGCTTGATTGAAATCTGCATATGCATATAGAACCAACATAACAAGAGCAGTATGGGATAGGAAAGTCCTAAGTCCTTTGCCCCAAGAGCCGCGATGCGACATCGTTCCTACATCTTCTAGTGATCCCGCACTAGGCCGCGAAGCAAAATCTGGTATGTAAATCACTCAAAAGTAGGATAGTGTGTCTTGGAAGCTTTTCGTAATTCTCATTTCTCATACAAGCATGCAAGGTATCATCCTATCCACTTTCCTATCCTCCCCGCTATATCCGAATCCCATCGCCATCCAATTACAACACCGCAAACGCAACAGCCACCACAGCCGCCAGTCCGCCCACCCCGGGCGCCAACATAGCCGCCGCGCCCGTGGGCGAGGGGCTCGGTGTAGCATTCGCAGCCGTCGCGCCGACATTCTGAATGGCAACGCCGCCAACACCAGTACCATTTTTACACTGATCGTCGGGGAGGAGGGCCGCAGTGGCATTGAAGGTGATATCTGCGCACTGTAGCAAAAGTCAGCGTTGATTGTCTTCCACTCCGACCCAGGATAAGACATGTCCAGTGCGACGGATGGAGAGAGGGCAGCTTCGAATACGCACATTATATAGACTGGCGCCTGTGCTGGCAATCTGGATGATCTGCAGACTACCCTGCATTCCCTCGAGGGCCTCCTTAGACAGATTCGCCTTCTGGAGCCCCGCCTCGAGCGCCGCCTTGCCCGTCTCCTTGAGGCAGAAGGTGCCGTTTCCAGTCTGGTTGAAGCCGTTGACGAGCGAGATGTTGAATGCGGACACGTTGGTGCCGATTCCGAGGTTTACGTAGGTGAGGGCCCAGGGGTGGCTCACGGTGAGACTGAGAGAGCCGCCGGTCACGGGCCATTGCGTGCGGTTGTTCACGTCTGTGGTCTCGCTGATGTTGGCGCCTACAAAGAAGGTCAATTACGTTCTCTAGGCCCTGGGCTTGACGAGGGAGAAGACGCGTACAAGGGAACCACCACTGCGAAGCACCCTCTGTCGTTAGAGAACTGGCGCGCCACTCGGGGTACACGACGTGGAAGTGAGCCGTGGCCAGGCTCAGAAGGCTAAAGAAGGTAGTGAGCTTGGTGAGAGCCATGGCTGCGGCACAGCTGTGGTTGAGCTTGACGTAGTATGGGGCTTGAAGTTCCGGTGAATTTGGAGGTCAATTGAGGTTGTGATAGCTTGCGCGAAGGATCAGCGGCCTCGGAGCTCTTTATACCCCTCGGTAGCACCTGTCGGCGGGGTCATCAAAGCTCACAGCTTCCTCTATTCAAGCTGCCTTGTTCCATGCCGCCGTGTGAACTGAGTCACTGCACAAACACTCGCTTATATTACCTTCCCAGGGCCGTGGAACAGGCAGGTCCGTAGGAAACACACAGTTTCGAGCCCAATGAGCCCTGCATGAGGGAATTGTGGCGCCCGGAAACCCTGAAGGCAGAGGAGCGGAGGGAGGAAACGAGGGGAGTTGGGGAGGAGGTTGGAGCATTCTGGCCAATCACGGGGGGTAGTCGTTGAGCAAGTTATCGAGAAACTTGCTCAACTTGGCGCCAAGAGGCTGGGAAGCTTGACCGGCGGACAAAGACGACAGCGGGAGTAAGATGCTGAAGGGAGGAAGAAGAATGAACATGTGCACGGCGCGAAAGAGCATGACGGCAACGATTTCTTGCTTCATTCAAGCTTGTATTCAAGTCATAGCCATGGAGGCGAAAATGCCAGAATCCCTACGCCAAGCCAATGCAGACCTATTCCCAAAATATTTTATACTAGAACGCCATGGATATCAATTCTAAAACATGCTGCTCTGCTTCTTGCGCAGAGTGGTCGGGCTCTGTTCGCTCACGCTTCTCAATCCCCAGAAGCTCTTCTTCTTCATTTTCGGGTTGTTTACCGGCTTCGGGAGACCGTTGCTGAAGAACGAGCTCTGGGATGCTGCAGGGCGATGCCCCCCGGGCGGCTGCAGGTACGGTCCCTGAGCTACAGGGCGAGGCGGCTGCATGGGCGTATTGGAAGGACGCTGCGTTTGCCATTGTCCCTGGATCAGAGGGGCAGAGTGCCGCTGCTGCGGTTGGACCGGTGGTTGCAGGCCACCCTGGTTGCCATACTGCTTCCGTAGCCGCTCCGTCTCCTTGTCGACCTCAGCCTGTCGACGCCGGCGTTCCTTCTCGGCCAGCTGCCGTTGCCTTTCTTCCTGCTCGAGGAACTGTCTCGTCTTCCTAGCCTCCTCGTCTTCAGACTTCTTCCTTGCCCTCCGCTTCAGCTCTTCCTGCCGCCTGTACTCTCGAGCTTCGGCTTCAACTTCGGCTTTCAGGCGCTCCGTCTCAGCATCGATCTCCCATTGTGACCGAGGGTCAAGCCGTTGTGTGGGCTGACTGCCCGTTTGCAGGGGCGGGAGTGATGTGCGTTTGGAGTCGTTCCGTGATGACTGATTGTATAGTGCATTCATTGGAGCTCCCTTCGCAGGTTGCACTGGACGCTGAACTGGACGCTGTTGTGGCGGAGGCCGGGGGGTCATGACTGGGGCCGTAATGCTGGCGGGCTCCAATGGCGATGACCCTTTTCTGCCCCTCAGCCCCCCACTGTTCTTCCGGCTATTGGGGTCAATGATGTGGAAGGACTCTCGGGCGTTGCTGAAGAATAGATCCCGGATAACGGCTGCACCAAGCAGCAGGACAACCTCGAGCCCTTTGTAGTCCTCCACCTCCACGCGGTATAGATTCGACTCCATGATGGTCATCTCCTTTAGACCTGAAAACAGGGCCACGGCAATGTCAGGCTCCTTGTTCTTCTTCGCCTTCTTTCCTGTCGGATCTGTGGACTTTCCAGTCAGGTAACAGGTCATGTCCTTGCCGATGCGGCCCTCCTTCCTCCACACGAAGTTTATCTTGGGCGTCGCGGCATCGGCGCCGGGGTCGTCCTGGCTGCGATCAAGACTGGAGGAACTCGGGGTCCTGAATGTGGTGACGGGCATGCTAAATTCATACGACACGGTGCCGCTCCATTTTGTCGTCTGCTGGCGGATTATGATCTGCTGGTCGGGGTTGTAGAGCTGGATGGCGAACTCGGTGGGGAAGATGGGCTGTGGAGGGGGCGCGAGGCCTCCGTTCTTGCGTATCTCCTCCTGCGAGAGCGTAGGCTGCTGCCATCCGGGCTTTGCGAGCACTTCGCCATAGAGGATGTCGGGGTAATGAGAGTCGAAGAGGGCGGCGGCATATGTGTTGCGCGCTTCGTTGGCGGCGGGGTCGACGTGGTGGAGGGCGTACCGTGCCTCGGGCTCGGAGCGGTGCTGCGTGTAGTAGAAGGCCTCGTGGTGCTTGAGCTTGTCGCCGGCGGGCTTGAGGAAGAAGGCTGCGGGGTGTTAATGGGAAGGGAAAGAAGGCTGAGGGGGAACTAACTAGGGAGCGCCTCGTCTAACATGGCGGCATGCTACTGGGGGTTACTTATTAGAGTCGCTAGTATGCTGCGAAGCAAAAGAAAGAGTGTAGAGCGAATGTTAGTAGCCAGACGGGCGTGGGGTGGATATATGATCCATCAAAGATCACAGTCTTCACGCAAATACGCGTTTCGAGGCTGTGACTGCACGGACCGACCAATGACGAAACAGAGTCAGCTTAAGCGAGCGGCTATTTTTGGACGCCTGCGAACCGCCATTCAACGCCTCATACCGCTTTCTTCTCTCCGGAAGAGACACATTATCATGATCCATTAATTGCATCTACGCACCACACTCATATACGTAGCTTGCCTAATCACCAAAGCAATACAAGCTTCCTCGGCGGCGGACGGGATGAGAAGCTTGCGCACGCGCCTTACGATCCGATCCGCTGCAGCACCGCCACAGCCTACGTTGGGGCTGTTCGCGCCGTATGCCTTGCAGCGCCTTGTCCATTATGTCCAACTTTTCCCCCTGTTGTGTCAGTCATGTCAATCGTTCTTCCTCCTTGTTTCAGTGGTCAACCTTGAGAGGGCCAACATTTCTTTAACTCTCAGTATTCACCTGTTTCCCGCTAATTACGCGTACACTCAACATCAACATTTCTCGCATCTGACACTGCTTTTGGCTAGTAAAATGACATCATTCAGACCTCAGAATACATGAAAGTCCTCACTCGATGAGGAATTTGCTATTCTAGCTACTTACCTGTCAAACGCGAAACACCAAAGGCTCAAAGAATGCCGCCATATCGTATCTTCATTCCCTCATTAGTCAACAAGATCAATAAATTACAAGTACCACATCCTCTTCACCATCGTTCTCAGACGTGCTAAAGAATCAGAAGTAATGTTCCCTGCAATCAGGATCTGGTTGCTGAGAGAGATCTTGCTGGGCGCGAGATGAATCGACGACTCCGGGTCAAGAGCACAACAAGAGAACCCAATCTCCAACGCCTTGTTGGGCGACGGGTTGGACGTGTACCCGCCCGTCGCGTGAATGCCAACATACTCATGCCACAACCTCTGGTGCTTCACCTTACCCAGACCCTGTCCCTTGAATGTTGCCGACTCAAGAACCTTGACATGCTGACCGTATGTGCCTAGCACAATACCAAACCTCCCCTTTAGGTGCACTCGAGCTGTACAGTCTCGGCCGCCGACCTTCGCGGTGCCACGGCCCCCATGGGCCTGATCCAGGCCTATGACGAATGGCTCGAGGTAGTAAATGATCGCTCCCTCCTCGAGCATCCCCAAACTGTAGCAGCTCACCGTATCGTACCGCTCATACATGTACCGTAGCATGTCCATGACATACGGGAGCTCCATATTGAACTGCCGCGCACTGGCCTTGCCCCAATGATACTCCCTCCTATGTATGTCTGCTATAACCCGCGGTTTATCCATTACTTTCGATAATCTATCCTGAGAGTGTACGTTTTCGTATAAAGAGTCGATGTAGTCATCGATCTCGATCGAAGACGAGCGCGATCGTTGAGTCGTCGAGACAGACATCGATCCGCCCGATGACGAAGACCGGGTGCTCAATTCCTCGCGTGATGACCACTCACCCTCCTCTTTATCTGATTCAGCTACATCGACCGCATCAGACCACCTCGATCTGCGCTTGTTTTCCATCGATTGCCGGTGCTTGAACTCCTGAGCCCGCGGGCGTGGAGGGTAATACGGTACGTAGCTATCGACCGGCCATGACTTCCTTGACGAACCAACGGACGACGATGTTCGGCTTGAGTCACGGGACTTACGGACGTCTCGGGGGGTGTAGGCAACTTTGCCGTGGTGGGGCTTCTGGTGGGTAGGCATGTTAGCTAAATGATCAGGTGGGCGGTAGGAGATACCCCTCTTGTCTTTCCTTGTCCTGTACTATCTTCCTATTCTGCCCGAGAATAGAATAAAGTGATGAAGGCTAGGTTACTGATCAACAGCAACGAAGAACTCCCAGGCTTCGGAAAAGCAAGTCCTGATCAAGGTTAGCTGTGATTCTGATACTTTGAGGAGCGATAAAGAGCGGATTAGACGGCAGAAGGGCGGCCTTTTATGTTGTACCTTGACACCACTTCGAGAAGCAAGAAGCAATGATGACAATAGTCGATAATGGCCTTGTTTGGAACAAAGACTCAGTTTAGGACAAGGCCTTTGTTTATCAAGAGGGCAAAATTGGCCCTGCTAAAACCTCACGAAATATCGTTCAGAGTAGAACGTTACTGACTTAGAACGGACGTAAATAACCTCAAAGTACAGCCGCACGGCAAGAAAAACGCAATGCATCAATGAAGTGAAAACATTCTATCTTTAGTTTTCGGAACGTCTTTATCTGCTATAAAGAAAATTACAATGGAACAAGACTTCTTTGTTGTTACTATTCGGCAACTATCTCTAATTCCACTCTCAAATCGACATCCTTGTCTAGATGTACCTAAACTGTCGGGCTATCTACGAGTCCGAACGCACATGGACTATCTACCAACCAACATCAGCCACATCACACCTCAGATCATCCAACTAAAACACTGAGCCCACGACTATGCCTCACACATTCAACTACACTGCCCCTCCCTTCATCTACTCTCCATCTCTCCTCACCTTCCAACCCTATCCCCTCTTCACGCCGCCCCAACCTCTGACCACGCTCATTCTCTCCCAATCCCTCGCATCAAACATGAGTAAGATGATCCTTCTATCCCGGCACATCTCAGCCATCCAGATCAAACGAGCAAAAGAGATGCGCCCCCAGAGCATGGAGGATCTAGTAGAGCTAGCAGCGCTAAGCGAAACACTCGAAACGACGAGAGGCGAAATCGAGGGAGAGTTGGACGGCGTGTGGACGCGCGCAGGGCTCCTGCCTCCTCGTTCCCCGGGCAAAGATGGAATTGCGCCGTATAAGTTGGTGGTTGAGAATGAGAGGATGTCGAAGCGGAAGACTTCTGGGGAAGCTGACGGCGCTGCTCATAGTCTCAGTAATAAGAAGCTGAAAAATCATGTTGAGGAGGAGAGAGATGTGACCTGGGCTGTCGGAGAGCCGCTGCAGCCGCTGGGCATCCCGACGTCGGCGGTCCCGCTTACGGATAGGGAGGAGAGGAGGTTGAGTACGTGGAATTGGAGGGATGCGGTGCGGGGAGTGGACGTCGATAGGGGTGGGGTAGGAGAGGGCTGTGTTAGTCCGATGATTGGGGTGTTTGCTGGATGGGATTCCAGTGTTGGAGTCCAGTTTGGTGTGTTGGATGCATGAGTTTTGTTTTCGATATTTGATTATAATATGTTTGCGTTCGGGTTCTAGCTCATTCTATTTGTCAATATCCAGCTTCTGTGACGGCGGCTAAACCTTTGACTCTATCATGACATCTGTTGAGATGTGCTCTCTTCATCATAACGCTTCTGATACCGTAACCAAGAAGCAACACTGGGGTGTAGTGTGAGGACTGAGCTTCCCAGATACTAGGGTTAGGAGTTTAATGAAAAGAAATGTTCGGCTTGTCACTTCGGTGCTGCGAAAGAATACCACTCAATTCGAAAGCAATAACAAAATATTCATTATAACCAACCAGCGTAAATTGCATCCCCTTACTAGAGAAAGCAGAGATGCATACTCAAATGCGACGGCTTCCGCGACTCCCCGGCTACAGAAAAAGGGCAAGTGATTTAGCACGATAGCCATCTCCAAAACGAAACCATGAACCCCCGCTTCCTGAGAAGCATCGATACCCTCGTCCTTCAAACTTCCTATGATCCGTGCTCCGGCTTTCGTTTCTTCATTTGGGGCTCCTGGGGCTCCTCTGAGTCGGAAATTGCACTGGGGGCCTCGTCGGGCCACTGCCGCTCTCCCTCACGACTTTCAAGTTCGCATGCCAGTCTTTTGTTCTGTTTACGTGACTCCTCCGATTTACGCTGATCCTTGTCGACGGGGTCATCCTCGGCATTTCCAGTTACGCCCGAAATTTTTCCAGAAATCTCGGCCAGAGTCGTTGTGCAAGAACTTTTGCTCGGAGTTGTTCCGTAATTTTCGGTCGGGATTGTAGTTGAAGATGGATCCGGAGCTGATTCAGAGCCTAAAGCTACTTGAAGACTTGAAGCTCCTGGGGGGATTGTTCGAATTGGTAACTTCGAAGCCGCAGGGGCTGAATCCTTGAGCCATAGATGTGGACGGGGGCATTGTGTTCGCGAACTAGGAGGCAAACTGACGTATTGGAAATAGCAAGAGAAAGCAGTTCGCAATTTCGACATGCTGTCATCATCCAGCTTTGCCAATCGACACATCCTTGAGTCAAAATGACACTTGACCGGGTTCGAGAGACATAAGACGGCAGTCTCCTTTGGCCTGTAACGAGCATTGTCTATTACCACTAGGGTGAACGCATCGGGAAAATCAAGGGATTGCTTTTGATACCCGGCTTCTGAATCGCGCTCGGGACGCACGTTCATGTACTCACTCCATAGATTCCTGTCTCTTGCCTGTAATCCTCTACCACCAAAGGTGTATAGAGGGAGCACCGTAACCCAATTTGCATGAACGGCAAGTATGATGCCAAATCGAGACTTGGCATGAACCGGTCCAGTGGCTCCAGTGTCGAAGAGCCCATGATTTTGAGTGTACTGTCCTGATACTGTGTCTCTTAGAGGATCTGGGTCCGTATACTGCTCGAACATGGCATCCACGTGCACGACCTGGCCGGGCTCGAAGAGGTCGGGCCGTTCGAAACGCTTATCTCCGGAACGGTATGTGTCCGGCGGGTTCTGCCGCCTGAAAAAGCTATTCTTGTAGTGCGAGGGACCCCTGAACCTTCGAGAGGAATCGCCAAATTGATACGGCCGGCTGTTTCTCTGACTGTTCTGCATGCTGAAATCTTTTGGTGGTTTTGTGCCATGTTGAGTGGCCTGCCCAACACGAGGAGACTGACCCTTGAACCCATATGTTCTACCATGCTGTTGAGGGGTTGGTTTGCGCTCCAGGTTCCGTTGACTAATGTTCCGTAGATGTTCCGTACGATCACCCCGATTCCTACTCGATTCATTCATGTTTCCTCCCTGCGCGATGGAATTGACAATTCGATGAGTGAAACTTTGACCCTTTTTCTTGATCTTGTCCGTTGCGATGCGAAGTAACAAGTATCTGGGTTGTGTCCTCCATAGAGATATTGGGATCTGGCCCCTTATATCAACGTAGCAATTCTGGAACTTTCACTTGAAAGATGTTATTTAGACGGTCGAGCAAACATTTGTGTAGCGCGTCGTGGTATTTGTTTTACAATAATCATGCTTAGTTGTGGTGTATGTCATTGAACATCGAAATAGCAGTATTGAATAGAGAAGTCAAGTGAATCTTGTTGAGATAGTGTGAGGTGCGAATTCGGACGCATGGACGTGACGCTGTAGTGACATAAGCGGTTTATTTTCATTCAGCCACTGTGTGTAAAGCAAAGGTCGGATACTCAAATTAGCAACAAAGACAATGTTTGCTCATGACAAGGACGGAACAAAGACTCAAAGAATAGAAGATTGATCAAACATTAGAAGACGTATAGAAGGAGGAAACCTCTCATTTCGACTATGGAATTATATCGTGCACTCTTCCTCGAACTAGACCCGACCGGACCCGACCCGTCCTTTCCACTTGTTTGCAAGAATGTCATCAACAGGTAAAAACTCACCCTTAGTAGGCCTAGCTGAAATTAGCCCTCTAAGTATTGCAGTAGGACCCAATCCAACAAGTACTGTAGAACCGGCTAGTTGTGCAAGCCTGACGAATAATGGACATCCGAATTCAGAACCTCCACCTCTGATACCGTGGCATCCAAAGGACGAGCTGGACGAGGATGATTTTCACTCTGGGGCCCCTCAATTCGTACTTGCTGGGGACAACACCAAATTTTGCCCATCCATCCTGCTAACACGCCAACTTCTCGAGGATATTAGAGCCGCTATCGCGACAAGATCAAGGCTTTTCCAACTGCATGAAACTATAGGTCCCGAGCGACAGGATATTGTAGTGACGAGAGAGCGCCTTTACTTCAAGATCCTTGAATTGGAATTTGATATGGATACCCTCAGGAAAGGCCTTCGGGATGAGACCAAAGATAGGAGGATACAAGACCTCGAAGAAGCTAAAAGGATGCTTGAGCAGGAACGACAAGATCTGAAACTCCGAGACAAGCAGCTATTGGAGAAATTGCTGCATACGGAACAAGAGTGGAGTGAGCTCCAATTCAAAGTGGACCTTGTCTGGGACCGGGCTCTCAAAAGAATTGGTCTTATCGAGGCTGAAACAGAAGAACAAGCCGAACTCCCAGAATCCCCAACGGATCCAGAACCACAGCCGGACCTGGTCGACATACCGGAGAACACGTGGAACGAAGCGATTGACTACTCTGAGTTGGTATCCGGACCAAACGAGTGGAAGTGTACTGTTCACGATCATCCAGACAGCACTTTCAACAACGACTATTATGACTACTTCACTCGCCCGGATCCCAAACAAGCGGCTCAAGAGCTGGCGGAACGTAAAAAAGAATTCGAGCATGCAGAGTACGAATTCGACATACACCGGGAGTGCTATGACGCCGAATTTCTCGAATGGAGGGTGGCACAACAGGGTCGTCTAGACGCCAACGATCTTGAAGTTGAGTTTGGGCCTATCTGGCTAAGACGCGGACAGGAGGTGACGCGCATGTTTCGGGACGCGGAGGAGGCATATTACATTGCCCAGGCAAACGCTGAAGAAGCGGGAGTTGGAGCTACTCAGGACAAGGATGGGCCGGTAGATTATGAGGGCGACGGACATGTGGGTCAGGGAGACGAGTGGTTCATGTCCAATAGGAAACGGAAGCGTGTCGAGGACTGGATGGATGCGCATACTGTGAGAGAGGCATGGAAATCCGAAGCCGATCTTCAGTCGAATCCGTCGCAACACTACAGCGTGCTTGAAGATTGGCCGAAACGTCGGCAGATTGCCGACTACAGCCGCCGCGTTGGCCGCGATCGTTGAGCAATCATTTCAAGCTGGTGGAGATTTCGAGTTGGGATAGAATTGGTTGGCAAATGCCAGTGGAGATTGAGTAGTTTTTGGATTTTTGGGTTTTTGGATTTTAGACGAACGCATATTTGAGTATCGCTTAGAGAGCCATGTACGGCAATTAATCATGTTGCACTTTGGAGATTTCAGACCTTGACGGAAGACTTTCGTGTGCCGACGGCCTGTGGAAAATTTGTTTGAAAGAAGGGCAGGAGTATTTATAATTGATTTGCTTAGATTCATTCCAACTCCCCTCATCCTCCCGTTTCTTGAATGATAGTAATCGCCAGCCGCCTCTCAATGGCCTCCACGGCGCACGATCGTAAAATGGTTCGTCGCTCTCTTCCTACGGCCCTGTTCTCCAATACTCAAATTCAGCAACACGTCCAAGCATGAAACCTGACACTACCCTGCTGTATCTAGTAGAAGGCATTATTGAGTATTCTATGATAGCCTTTGTATCCCCAACAACGTATTCCCTACAGTCTCGGCATTCCTGCCGGCCTCTGCTCCCCAACAAGAACACTCTTATTCTTCGCCTGCGTACTAACCTCAACATCCAGTGATGGGTTTCTATCAAAGAAGTTTACTGGCTTCAACCCCACTATCATTTTCTCGCACGGCATGACAGGCCAGTCCTCGATGCGCGGATTGTGTGTCGAACCAAACGTGTGCCATACCACGATGTCTTCATTACGAACACCTGCCTTTGCAGAGTCATTCTGGCGTTGTTTGATCCATGACGCAATTCCCTCCTCGCCGAGCGACTGCATGGTATGCGTGCCTGAAGCGAAGAGCTCGTCGTCGGAATACCGCGTTACCCAAACAGCGTGTGCGCCGAATTCAGAACGTTTGGCGTGGTACGAAGAGGGGTGTGCCAGGAGCATTTGGCTGTAGTATGGGAGGAGCTTGAAGCCGATTGGCGTGCCGGTTGTGGAGTTTGTTTTGTTCTCGTTGATAATCTTAAATACGCGATTCTTTTGGTGATCCAGATCAAGCCCTTGTTCTTCAGTAACGGTATTAGATTCGGTGACATAGCCGACGCCGAACTGGTTGGATACGCTGGGGAAAGGCATCGGAACTGATTCTTCAACGACGAGAGAGTTCTTATGACCATCGAGCGCGGGGTCGATGCGCAAACAGAAGAGATGCTGATGGTAAGGCGCGAGGACTCCCGGAGCAACCACAGTCCCAAATGGAACTTGGTCACCAACATCGATAGGCGCAGTGGACAGAATCCCCGTTGCACGTACTTCATAGTGAATCGAAGCATCCTGCCCAAAATAAAATATGAAAACATACTCGTAGTTGCTGACAGTGATAATCGTCTGCAACACTAGCAAACGCGAACGAGTTACCACTGCGTTCCCTGTACGAAAATTCGTGTGCTTCCAAAGGATTCCATCGTCCTGTTCATGGCAACATACAACGTTTGGTAGCTTCAACGGGTCGCCGGATGAAGTTACGTGCCAGCCGTCGAAATACTTGATGTGGCCTAAGCAGTCGCAGCCGAGTTTGAGGTTGTTGGCGTTTAGGCCCGCGCCATCGTTACCAAGGTCGAAGGCGCCTTTTCGGGGGTAGGGGCAACGAGGATCGCTATTTTCTGATATGAGCAAGGGACATATATGCTAAAAGGTTTTAGGTAGACCGACCCGTACGGAACGAACATCTCTGATAATGAGAGGCGGTAGAAGAGACTACGACCATCATATCGCACATCATGTAGCGTCATCCCCTCTCGATAGTTGAAACCAACCCGCATCGTCCACTTCTCCCAGATAATGTGGTTACCCTCAATCTTAAACGATGGCCCTTCAGGCTGGACAACATGAAGTGGACGAGTGGTTGTCCGTTGATTGGTCGAAAGACCAGGGTGGTACTCGCTTGAAGAGTGGATCTTGCTATGATCATATAGCTTTTCGTCGTTGTTGATAGACTCGTCTCTCCCAGAGGGCAGACGATAGATTTTTGTGACTTCAAGTGTCTCTGAGACCTCTGCAACAATGTCGAGCGGGTAAGCGTAGTAGTTTGCATCAGGATGGTCGGAGAGGCGCATGTAGAACCAGCACTAATGAAGTTCATGGTTAGTAGATATTTCGCCAACCATACCATTGAGCATCTACCATGGTGATTCGCGTGCTCATGTCATTCATTCCATCAGTAGCATAAGTCCAAGGTTCCACTATAACCGTTGCCTCCACTGGTAAACTTAACGCCTGGATCTCGGCTTTAACTCGGGCATCATCTAGACATGCTATCTCGACCTGCTTCATATACGCCGTATCAACATGCGAATGCCTTCCATCAAGAATATTATTTGTAATGACGGCCCTCCCTTCGATGTCCACGAATATCTCGTGGAAGTCTTTTGAGATGTATGCATGCACTTTGGCGATCCGCTTCGGTGGAGGGGTAAAGCCGTCCAGAAATGCGATGATTTCTTTCTTCGGAGGCTCAGAGAGCGTGATGACACGGAATAAAGGTCGTTCGAGAGATGAGAGCATGCGCACAACGCCTGCAACCTGTGAGGGGCAGTCAATGAGTGTATCTCAAAGTCTGCATGTTAAGTAGTACTTGCAGTCGCTATTTCCTCGGGCGAAAGAGGATCGAAGGGGTGGGGTTGGGAAGGCATTGTCGGTTTCTTCAACCACAAGGCTTCAAATGATTTAAAATCAGGTTGATGGCTTGATCATGCAAAAGAGTTGAAGAGAGATGTCTACTGTTACGGGCTGGGGACCCAACTATCTATACATGATCATGATGGGATATGCATATTACCACGCACCCTTCATACCGTCGGAAAGCCATTCCGATGTTCGGACATTCCAGCCCGTATATCGGAGAAGTGCGCTAGTTAGTAAATCAATACTGCTAAAGGTAGGAATGGCCTTAGTACACATAACAATCGCCAAAGGTATAGAACGCTCTAGCCCACATGTCTCGTCATCTCGCACCTCTAAAGGTAAGGCGCCTCGCGATTGGACCTGCCTTTGGAGGGGAAGAAGTCCTGCGAATGTTGACTGCGCAATTTCACCCCTCCAAAGGAAAGGTATTACCTTTCATCCTGGTTTCTCCTCTTCTATTCTAATTTTGGGTACATCCTGTCAGTCAAATCATGCACGGCATCTTGTCTATACGAATGTGAATTGAGAGCGTTCATCCGAGATGTTATTAAGTCACCATACCACTTTCTATGTTTGTTCAATTACAAGAAGGAGGGGGGATAGATAGAGCCAGTATTGACTTCTATATTATTCATTAAGCAGCTTATGCAATGCAATAGGAACAGCCACATGGCTAAACATTTGTATCAAAGCAAATTTATTTTTTTAATTTTGTCGAGACGTTGCCGAAGCGCTTACAATTTTTTTTTTTTCTAGTTCTTTCTATATTTTCTAACCCATCTTCAAAGCAAACAACCAAGACTAAGATCCGGGACGTCGCAACACCACAGTGTGAAATAGATATCCATATAAAACCAAGGTATCAAGTTCGTAAAAGACTGTTTCCAACTTACTAGCATCTTAACACGCACGAGTGATCAAATGACTACCAAAGCCCCAACCACAGTGTGTAGCGGAGCAGAAGCGTAAAGAAACTATGAGACTGATCATCTCGCAAAGATGCAGCGGAAGATCTGAGCCGTTGAAACAACCACGGCGGACATGAAGAAAACCCCGAAAACACCAAAAACACGAAATAAATGAGAGCAAAGCAAAGGGGTAAAAATCGAAAAGGAAGCAAAAAGAAAGCAAGAGGAAAACAGAAGGAAAAGAGATAAAGAAAATCAAAATCAAAATCAAAAACAGAGATCGGGCACCTTAATCTAACATAGTTCATTAGGCATCGTGGACTTTGTTCAGTCCAGTAAGTCGAGCTAGAACCGTAAGCGGGCATCACTTCGATTCTAGCGACGAGCCGGCGGTTTCCATACTCCCTGTGGTCGAAATGCTGCTCGCCTGGCCGAACGCTGAGAAATCTTGTTTGGTTCATCCTGGCACTTGCGCGAAGCTTCCTGCTCGATGCGATCCACATTCTGAAACTGTGTACTGCCTTGAGACTCAACTGGAGCTTGTCTAATGATGCTACCCGCGTTTTGAGACTGTACAGCATCACGGATGTTAAATTCGGCCTCTTCATGGCGGCCTTTACGTTGCTTCTTAGGTGCTTGAGCTAGCTCGCCGTCTGACCAGTCAACTTGATCCTTGGGGAAGTCGTCTCTATCGCGCTTCTTCGGGTTTGGCGATGGGGCGCTCGTGAATTTCTCGGGAGGGTGAGATTTGTCGGCAGAGATCTTGCCATTCTTCCTCGGATCAATGACCGTCAAAGTAGGCTCTTCCTTTGGAGGAAGTCTCTTCATTTTCAAGCGGGGCTCAGATGTATTGATGACCTGGGGAGAGCTTGCGGCCGGTTTTGGCGTCGCCATCGTTTGAGAGGTAGAGCGCAACAGAGGCTGTGGCAGGGCTTCTGGCTGAGTTCCTTCCTTCTCTTGTGGTGGCGAGCTCTCGACATTAGCCTTTGGCGAGTTTTTGGAGTCATGCGCCTGCACATCGGCGTCGGCTTGATCCTTCATGGTATTCACCAATGCGGACGGTGGGCTCGCCTGTGTGCTTTCGGAATCTTCTACGTCATATGATCGATGATGAGATGAGGAGGAGTCCTCGTGTTTAGGGTGATGAGATGAAGGAGAGTCGTGTTCAGGAAGACAGATGGCCGGAGCATTCTGTTCTTTACAGACAACATTAGGGAAGGGTACTTTGATAGAACCGTCCACCGTGCCATCTTGATCGACTTTGACTTTGACTTGAAACTGCTCGGAGTGAACAATCATGTAGCCTCTGGTTTCTGGCCGGGCTATCATGTCCTGCTTCTCCATCCAAGGCTGCAGATTCTTTGCCTGAATGACGGCTTTGGCTTTGGCCTTGGCCGTGGCCATGGTGCGGGTCTGGAAGTCCACGGTCTGAAACTCGCGATCTTCTACGTTTTTGGTTGAGGGAGCAGGAGCCTGATATTCTTCACCATATATGAGATCGTATTTAATGCCAGTGCGCTTCTGAAATCGGCCCATGGCGCCAAGGCCGGTCCAGCCCTTGACCTTGATACCAAGGGGGATGTTGCCGGAGATACCATCTGCAGGCGGGAATCCAAACACCCTCTCGAACTCAACGGCGTTGCCGGGAGGAAGAGTCTGTACAGCGGTGTCCTGGTACATAACCTTTCTGTCCCTCTGGGAGGGGCTTGACGAAGGAGGAGTCGGTGAAGGATTGGTGTCCGAGGTAAGTGGTCGCGGCGTTGACCGCATGATGCGGACTGGAGGGCGACCCGCATTGGGGTATGCGGCGTCGACGGCGGAAGGTTGGACAGCCTGAGTTATGTTAGATGTGCCAGTGAAAGGAAGACAGGTAGAATACTTACCATCTCTCTTGGTAGAGGTGATGGCGCGCTGGTGAGGAAATGGTCGTGCCTGTGCTCCAAGTCTGGCGACAACGCAAAGATGGAGCGGAAATTTGTTCGTGAAGGTGTTTGCCAGAGAAATTGCGGCGGGGTGAGTGACTTGCGTTATATTGAGGGAAACCGTCCCCAGGTGGTCAGTGCGCTAAGCGACAGGGTGAATAGTAACAATAGGCCATTTTTCAAGCTATTGTGTGAAGTGAGAAAGGAAAGGGTGAGTTTATTCTACGAAGAGCTATATTGTGCCACTATTGTTCCTTTTCTACCGTCATTCACACATAAATGCAATGGCACTTCGCAAAGTTACGATGGTGTCCCTTCGAGGCCACTGGCTGGTAGAACTGGAAGGAGAACATGCCGTTGAGAAGAAATGTCTTGCTCAGGAAATAGTAAAGAAGCGTTGACGTTGGATCTCTATCGGTGAGTACAATAGGAAGCGGCAAGACTTCGGTGATCCTTTTCTCACGAAACTGTTTGTACTGCCGGGCTTGGTTGCGGGTAGACAGTTTCTTCTCAAACTAGCTATTGTAGAGCCTTCATACTATTTCAGTATATCACACTGCTATTATTACACATACAATAACATTCAATAGATACTTCTTCTAGACTCGCTCATCATCCTAGGACTGCATAGCTGTCCTACGAGTTCAAAATTACAGTCACTTCCTAAGCAACCGTACAGGAGATTCTGATTCCTTTTCAAGCACGCCTTATAAAATTTTTTTTCTAGATCTCTGACTGCGTTTCCGAGTGCCAATACATAAGCAATTAAAATGACATAATGATTCGTCAATAGAACACCGTATTCAAATGTCAAGATTAACCTTCTTCTTGATTTGTCAGATTACTTGATTAACAACGACTCTGTTTGGTGATCCACGACTCTGTTTGGTGATCCACGCACTTATGTCGCGTTGCATAATGCGCCGGAATGACAGGCCTTGATATTGTGCGTGAAAAGTGGAAAGTATGCTAACCTTTCTTCAAAGCTGATATCGCTCCAGCCCAGTTTTCAATCTCGTTCCGGTGTTCTCTAACTTGCGCACTTTGTCTGGCGTCAAGCCGGAGTCGGCTGTTTTATGCCATTTATCGATGAACTGTTCCAGATACGCAGCCCAATGTAGCAGTTGAGGATTATCGTCATCGACCATGATCTTCGCATAGCCTTTGATGAGTGTCTAAGAGTTCCCAGTGGCCGTAGCATAGGAAACTATGATACGGGAGTCATGACCATCTCCCAGAGCTCGGTGCAGGGCCCACGCTGTCAAGGGCTCCATATGCTGCTCTCATCACCGGGGTTTTGTGCCAGGGATGTAGCATGCAGGACGTGAAGATTTTCGAACAGAATCTTGGAGGGTGTGGGAAAGGTCGCAGGGGTCACCTTTCCCACCCTGTAGGAAAAACATTTTTCGGGCAACACTAGAGCAACTAACGACAACTTTGGCGTGATCCTCGAGCGGTATGGAGACGGAAAATCGGGGTCAAAAATCGACTTCGCTTCGGCGGAGAGGGCAGTGCACTACTCGATCCCAGTGTCACACGAGGCTGTGATCTCGACAGACTACTATAGAGGTGGTTAAAAGTCATCCAAGCCTCAAAAGACTTTTGATTCACGCACCCATGTGCCAGAAATAGCTTAGCTGAATTGCGGGGCGTTCCCGTGTTGATTGGCGCCGCTGAACTAATATGATACTGGTGGGCTATGGGAGTGGAAGCTGGCTGAGTCCTGTAAGCATTCCTAACTATGTAAAGATCTTTGGGGGGGGGGGTTGCTGAACTCATACCTACAGTAGTGTTTCTGTGATGTACCAAGAAAAACCTCCAAGTCGTAATCGAAAGACGTTGTAGTCTGATCTCCCGACTTCTTCGGAAGTGCATTTCCAGACGATCCTCACACACGGCTGACTGTAGGTCCCTCTTCCCAAAATAGCCGTAGTCAGGGTATGAGTTGGAGCGATTGTTGTTCGTCGGCTGGATGACACACTGCTAGATGTATTTGTAGGAATCAATTAAATTCTATACATTGAATGAGGATGAAAACTCCTGAGCCATCGAAGAACGGAAACTCTGATTTCCAACAAGATAAGAGGTGTTGCAGACTAGAGTGAAGAGAAGTGGAAGCAAGGCAGCTACAGGTAGATTATACGCCTAGTGTGTTCCCAGGAGAACTGGGGGCGTTTGCTGCGGAATTTCCTGCTGCGTGTTTTGTTGGAAACCCCCTCGCGGCACGTTGATAGAGCTCTCCGATCTCGGGCTAGCGCTGGGCAGCGTCCTGCTGCAGAATGAAGTCTTCATTGGCCCTACTCTGCTTGAGGTCTTTAATCTCGACCCTGATGTTGTTTGTATCTCGGCGTCGAAGCTCATCAGCCTTAGATTTCTGCCGCTTGAGCTCCTCAACTTCAGCTTCGTGCCTGTCATTGACTTCCTGCTGGCGCTCCTTGCTTTCAGACTTCTCATGCTTGAGGTTCTCAACTCCTGTTCTGTGCTTTTCTACGGCCTGTTGTTGGGGATTCTTCGCTTCGGCTTTGCTGTGCTTGAGCTTGTTGACCTCAGCATGGCGCTTCATAGCACAGATGCTCTTGCACACCGGATCGCAAGGTTCGGCGCTTCCCTCCCTCTACTATTGTTTCTTCTACTGTGAACAAGACAAAGTGTGCGAACCTATGCTAACAAACGTTCGGTAGCCTCGGCGTCCACCCCTCTCATCTTGCGCTTCAAATCGTCAAGCTCGGCAACAGCTAAGCAACTGGCGCATTTGCGCGAGCGATTTCATTTAGGGCACTTCTTAAGCCAAGCCTCTTGTTCTGACGTTTTGGCAAAACGCATCTGGCCGTCGCTACTCTTGCTCGGATTTGTCAACATCCGGACGTCATCCATAGACTGCTGAATGCAATTCCAGTGACGGCTCCAGATACCGGCGAGGAGGGCGGGCATCGGGCTAGGAGGCGACTCGATATCAGACACCAACCCGATGCTGAAGGACATTAGATGGGGAAACTTGGCGACACTTTGAACTCTCCAGCACTTCTTGGACTCATTCTGGGCGGCGATCGGCAGGGGAATAGAAAAGCGTCCAGTTTGTCGCCGACTCAGTGTGAGGTGCACCTTCCCCGCATTCTGTGGTTGAAATAGCGTAACCGGCAACGTTGGCTAGCCTCTCATCAGCCTGTTGTCTGGCACATATGTATGACAGCCTCTTGCCTCCGATGCAGTGTCGGAGACATCAATAAGATCAAAGTGAGTAGTGAATCCCTTTTTAGCAGGAGTGGGTGCTTTGTTCAAACTAGGATTTCGTCGGTGTTATATTATGATCCCACCCGACGGGGTACGCCTTGTCTCAAGGACATAAGAGGAAGAGAGATCTTTGCCGGGTACTTCTTCTAGCCAGCACGATGATATATAACCTTGTCATTGCTTCCGGAGGCCGCGAAACCCCCGGATATGCGCCGGTATTTGCAAGCATACAAACAGCCAAACCAGCACGTTGTGCTCACAGCAGAATCCGCATCTTGCAAACCCTAATTTCGCTGGACGATGAGACGTGCAATAAGTCCCGAGAATACAGAGATCTTATCGGCGGGGAATGAACGCGCTAAGCGCAGGCTATGTCCAGACGTCACGGTCGCCTCCCCTCTTCCTCTCCATGCCCAAGGCAGTGGTGTCGTCCTTCAATGGGGCATGGAGGGAATGGGTAGACCTTCCTCTCACGCGAACGGGCACTAGCAGGGTGCGTCTCTATTCCCGTGTTCATTGGAAGGGCGAGTCAAGCCAATAGAAAACAGTGTAAAAGTAGTCGCGCTGCGTAACTAGAACGACGGGGGTGCGGGAGCTCGAAACGGAAGAAGATGGCCGCCGGCGCCCTGTCGTGTCGGTGAAATGCCTAAGTTTATATAGCTGTATATAAATGATGAGGCGTCGCCGACGATGGAAGTCATAGCTGGAAAGTGTGCACTTGCGATAGATTTGAATTTGAATTTCGGTTGTAGCGACTGCGGACGCATCGCCATAGCAGGACATATGAGCTCGACGGGGCCCTCTGACAGTCTCCCTCGTCCATATATAGACCGCATAGTTTAGGGCTCCGTGGTATATACGTGAATTTACATACTTGTCTTACATTCCATCATCAAGTCTCCCGGTGGACGTTGCGTCGAAATTACGCGGCTTCTCTCTGTTCAAAAGCGCCCCACGATCCATTCCAGTACGTTACATAGCAAGGCCTGTTTTGACATTTCGCAAAGATACCAACCTACCGCGTAGAAACGCAGTCATTGTACACGTAAGTGTTTGATGGTGGCGATGTGCATATTTCATCGGCGGGCCGTGCTGGGATATATCAGCACGGGAGCCTTCTCCTCTCTTCGACCGTGGTCGATCAATATTGATGTAGAACTTAGCAAGGAAGAGCTCTCGTTGAGTCCTAATGTATAAACGGCACATATAGGCTGGTCTATGAATGAAATAAAAAGGGATACATGCCCGGCGCTCAATATCCCCATCAACTTGCCGCCAAAAGAAGCAAGCGAATATCTCTTGGCTCTAAAATCACTACAGTGCTCGGAACTGCAGTACATTCACATCAAGCACTCTACGGAACCTTCGGCGATAGGGACGTCTTGCAAGACCCTCCCGAGAACTGCTCCCAAGGGTCGATTCGCTATAACGACATACCAAACTAGGGAAGAGCAGACCACTCCTCCCCAACAAAGCGGAGTCCCAACCCGCCAAATACCAGCCCGCAAGTCGCCCTCCTTCAAAGCCCTCATCGGCACCCTCGTCACAACGCACATCGCCGCACAGCACTTCCCCAGCTTCGGCGTCTGCCTCCACGCGTACATTGCCGCGCGGCACAAGGAGCTTTCCGCGGCGTTGGCCCCAGGCTTCCATTGTGTAGCGAGGTGGACGACGGTACATGCGACGGCGTTCGTTGGAGAGAACCCGCAGATGCTGTGCGTGGTTGATGAGTGGATGGCCGGGGGATGGTGCGAGGGGTGCCCGGGGAGCTGGGGGTCAGGGAAGACGCGGTGCGGTTTTGCGAGATGGGTCGAGGGTGGGCGGATGCAAAAAGGGAAATACTGGCTGTTTGGGGACGAGGTTGAGACAGCTCTGGGATGTGGGACGGATTGCGGGTTCGGTACACGGCGCGAATTCACGTCGAGTTATGGTGCACTTGCTTGATCTACCCATGGACAGTCTGGACGGAAAGACATGAGCCTTCGTTCTCACCCAGATCCGTCTCTCAGTCCCATCGACCACGAAAGATTGGCACTAGATGGTGTACTTGACCAAGGTGCCATCAAGAGCCGTGTTCTTGATCGCGGCGACGACTTCGGCACTGTGTCCCGTCTTATGCAGATGGCGATGAAGCGTCCCCACGGCTAAGAACGGGAGCGCGGAGTCCTCCGATGCTGGAGAGGTCGGCGTCATAGCAGAGGAGATGATCGAGCAAGCCGGGAGAATTGTCATGAGAGAGCATGTGATTAGATGCATCGACGTGCTGCTCAATCTCCGCTGCAATGCCTGCTTCGATGGGCCAGAGTAGGGCGGCGAGTTCAGTGGCTTGTCTGCGCATGGGTCGATGATCTAGACGTGGAAGATGATTTTCTCCTGCTTCGCCATGGCGAGGAGTGCTTATGTTGCGAGTGCAGTTCCAAAAGAGGGCGCCCGGAAGTGGGATTGCTCAGATCTGAGGCGCATTTCACGGTTTGGAGCCGGGGAGAATTTCAAATCAGCCCCCACGAAAGCACTATCTACACGTCATCTTGATGCTCACCATCGACGTATGCATCCATTAGATTCCATTGGCAAGCATCAACGCGTGGCTAGGAGTCCGAGAAGTACGTCTTACGAATAGATTAAACGCATACTCTTCTTGTCCTACCTTTCGTTTACCAAGAATCCCGATGAATACTAGCCGAAGAAGGAGAAAAATGCACGCCGTGCGACGCTGGAGACATTCGAAAATGGACGAGGCATTTTCCCACAAGCCCGTCGGAGTCACAAGAAGACAAGGGGCCGTGTGCAAGGCTGTCAGGACGCTGTGACGTAAACGACACGTCTCGCTTGAGCGCCAGGGGTCCATGGATGCAACACCAGGGCATTTTTGGTATTCACTTTGCAGCCTCACCGCTCATCTCCTGGCGGACCGCAGCGTCGCACACTCATCTCCCACGGTTCCCGGGCATTAGGCATCAGAGACAAGGACCATTTGCACGAAATGGAAAAGAGGGCGCCTCTCAACGCTCGGCATGCCGAAGTCAGCTACGATTGATGAAAATGGCGGACCGAGGGGAGCACATGGGTGGACAAGGGCAGATGAGCAAGACCCCCTTCAGGAACCGATTTCTAGTCTTCCGTCCGCCTCCTTGTAGGCGTTTCGCACGCTGTCCTGGGTATGGGCAGGAGGGCAGCGTGATTGGCGGGGCGGGGCGAATAACGGTGAAGTTTGCAGCTGGGTCGCAGACACCCCGGGCAACAGGCCGTAGGGCTGTGGACTGGGTACTAAGGCTTAGGCGGCGTGGGGATCTCTCCCAGGGACGCATCGCGCTGCAGCGTCGACTCATGCCGCGGTGCCGGCGCTGCTGAGGGTGGTCAGCTCGCAGCGCACACGGCCCCCAACTCGAGCTCCAGACCCAGCGACGGTGACCTCATGCAGGCACAAACGGCGGTTCCAACGGCCTGAGCACCGAGCGGTGATGACAGATGCCGGATCCCAGGTCTGCGGGCAGGGTGAGACACGAGGGACGACATGGTGCGAGGGACAAGAGAGGGCAGGAGGGGGGAGGACGACGCGGCTAGCCCCGGCCCGCGGAGGCCTCCCGGCGGCCAGAAGCAGCGGGCGCTCGACGGGCGTGGGCGTGGGCTGCTCGGCCGTCTGGTGCCTCAGCGTCGTCTTCTGCCCGGCCGCCCTTGGGACGAGATGCAGCGTCGCATCCCCGATCAGGTCGCGCGCTCCGGCCGCCGCTGATTCGCTCGTCTCGCTTCCGAGCGGGGGGTGCATCGCGGCTGCGCCGAGGGCATCGCGCTGCTTACCGCCCCGCTGTTTTTCTGACTGGCAGTGCTATTTCTGAAAATACCACTCCAGACACCACAACTGCTCGTGCCGTCATGGGTGCGGCTGAAGCCTGAGGGCCCTCACGAACCGCTCGCCTCCCTCTCCTCCCTCTCCTCCCTTTATTAACCCCCCGTCGAGCCCCCAATGGCCGCCAGTCGCCTCCTCCAGCCCGCCACGCCCCCGAGCCCGGCCCTCGACTGACCATGGACTCTCAAATCTCCAATGTCGACATCGTCAACATCACCAGACCACAGTCCAAAGCCCCCAGCATGGCCGCCCAGGAGCCCCAGCCGCCCCGCCCCCGCCTCAGGATGAAGAAGCAGCCGCCCCAGAAGGGCATCAACGAGTTCTGGGACAAGTTCACCACAAAGCATCCCGGCAAGATCTTCACCATCCTGCCCGACAACCTCTACGCCAAGCGCGCCGCCGCCCATGCCCCCAAGGGCTCCATTCCCGGCCAGAATGCCGTCGCCTCCTACCAGGAGGCCGCCGAAGCCTGCAGGAAGAAGGTCGAGAAGATCGTCAAGGAGTGCCGCCGGCTGAACCAAAAGTATCGGGATCCCCACTTCGACATCGAGTCCGACTTCAAGCGGTCGCAGCTGTCCCCCGAGACACCCCCCGATTGCCTGACGGCGCTGAACGAGGACACGAGCATGTTCCAGCCCATGTCGGTCAAGAGAATCGAGGTAACACGCCCATGCCCGCTGCTGTGTCGCCGTGCGCCGAGCTGACTCTTGGTGCCAACCACAGGACATTTTCGACAAGCCGCAATTCTTCATTGAAGGCGCCACCGCAAACGACGTGCGGCAGGGCAACGACGGCGACTGCTGGTTCATGTCAGCGCTGGCCACCATCAGCAACAAAGAAGGCTTGATCCAGCGCGTCTGCGTGGCGCGGGACGAGCAGGTCGGCGTGTACGGATTCGTGTTCCACAGAGGTAGGCACCCGAGCCCCGCACGACTCGGAAAACGCGCTGACAGAGCACAGACGGGGAGTGGATCTCGGAAGTCATCGACGATAAGCTGTACCTAATCAAGGAAGACTTTGACGAAGCCACACTCGGCCGACACCAATGGCTGGAACTGCAAAACCGGAAAAGCCCCGAGGACGAATATCGCACAGTCATGCAGACCGGGTCTCGGGCACTATACTTTGCGCAATGCAGCGACCCGAATGAGACATGGCTGCCCCTGCTGGAGAAGGCATATGCCAAGGCCCATGGAGACTACTCCTCCATCGATGGAGGCTTCGTGGGAGAAGGCATCGAGGATCTCACGGGCGGTGTCACGTCGGAAGTCTTTGCAACCGACATACTCGACAAGGACAAGTTCTGGCGCGAAGAACTGCTCAATGTCAACAAGACATTCCTCTTTGGCTGCGGCCAGATGGGCGGCATCTACGGCGAACGCAGAGGCATCCAGGAGAAGCACGCATATTCTATAATGGAGACCCGCGAGATCGACGGCCATCGCCTGCTCAAGCTCCGCAACCCCTGGGGCAGGACCGAATGGACTGGACGTTGGAGCGATGGCTCCGAGGAATGGACACCAGAATGGATGCAGAAGCTGAACCACAAATTCGGCGACGACGGCGTCTTCTGGATCTCGTACAGGGATCTTCTCAGGCACTATCAGCACTTCGACCGCACCCGATTGTTTGGGCCCGAGTGGACCGTCTCTCAACAATGGACAAGCGTCAATGTCCCATGGTCGGTCGACTACCTCGACACCAAGTTCAAAATCTGCCTCTCCAAGCCCAGTCCTGTCGTCATCGTGCTCAGTCAGCTCGACGACCGCTACTTCCTCGGCCTCGAGGGCCAGTATGAATTCCATCTCCAGTTCCGACTACACAAGGATGACGAGGAAGAATACATTGTCCGCAGCAACGGGACGTATTACATGAAGCGCTCCGTTTCCACCGAACTCGACCTCGAGGCTGGGAACTACACCGTCCTTCTCAAGATCAAGGCCACGAGATCCAACCGTGCCACGCCGGAAGAGACCATCCGCTCCACATGCACCAAGCGTCGCGAGAAGCTGCTCTCCATTGGCCTCTCGTACGACCTTGCCCACGCTAAAGGACAGTTCCGCGAACAGGAGAAAGAGAAGACCCAACGTGATCGCGAGGCCAAGATCGAACGCAAGAAGGAAGAGATGAAGCGTTCCCACGAGAAGCACAAGAAGCTCCGTGCGAAAGCAAAGCGCCGAGAGGAAAAGAAAGCCATCAAGAACTCACACAGGAAGCCTCGAGCCAGAGAGGTAGAACGAAAGCTCCACGATCTCAGCGGTCTTGGCATTCAGGTTGATGATGGTGCTCCTCAATCCGCCGACGACGACATCAAGCCAATGCATCCAACAGTCGCGAGACATCAAAGAGCTGCCAGCACTGGTGCGGTTTCTGCCGAGGGAGAACGCTCAGCCAGCCCCAGTGGAGGCTTTGGTGGCCGAGGTGGATATAACAGGCCCCAAAACCAAACCCCGGGCGCTCTTCAAGGTCGTGGAGGCTACAACGAAATAGCCAAACGTGATGCGCACGGTTCAAGTATGGCTGAAGCACTAGCTCTTCAGGGCCGTGGTGGCTACAATCAAGCCATGCCAAATGCTTACCAAGGTCGCGGAGGCTACAATCAAAATATGCCTGGTGCTTACCAGGGCCGGGATGGCTACAACGCCGAAATGCCCGGCGGTGCCTATCAAGGTCGTGACGGATACAACGGCCGGGATGGCTACAACGGCCGGGATGGCTACAACGGCCGCGATGGCTACAACGGCCGCGATGGCTACAATGGAGGCCGGGATGGCTACAATGAGGGAGGGCAATCCGACTCGCCAATCCCCACCCCTCAAACCGACGAATTCCGCCCTGGAACCCCGTCTCAACGTCCATACAGCCCACGGCCAGACCGTCGGACTACACTTCCCTCGCCCACTCCCTCGCGCCGCGCTACCCTCTCTCCCATTCCCGGCGTTCGGCCCGGAATCCAGGTCCACCGCGGACGAGGCACAAGCGTATGCTCGCACCGCGCGCGCCACGGCATCTATTCTCCCTACGAGCTCTCGGACGACTCGTCCTGGGACTCTGAGCTCGACGGGCCCGACTCTCTCGACACAGACCTCGATTCTTCCGAAGACGAGAGCCCGCGGTTCTACGAGCACACAATTCAGAACCAGCGCGGACGCTACTATGAGGAAGAGGAAGACGAGTTCGAGCGCGACCCGTGGAACGCGGTCTGCGTCGTCGGTCTGCGTGTCCTCGCCAAGGACACCGACGTCAGCATCGAAGTGCAAAATGGGGAGGGCGATCGCAAGAAGCAAGATGGCGATGACGGCTCGGTCATTAGTGGCGTGGTAGCGAGAAAGGCCAGGGAGCTTGATGTCGATGACAGCGCGGCCGATGCGACCAGCCCGTTGCGCACAAGGGGCAATTTGGAGTCGGCTCTGGCCCTAAAGGAGAAAGTCAAGTTGGTTGGCGATGCGCCAGCCGGGAAGGAGACGGATCGTTCGGGGACGCTTTCTTGATGCCAAGTTGATATCTGTTTCTCTCTCTTCCTTCGTCGCTTCATCGCTTTTTCTTTTCCTCGCTTTTTTTTCCGTGTGCTGTCGCTTTTAAGAATTTGGTAATTATTGGTCAAGTCGTTTAGCAAGCAAGGTGTTCAGGACGGAAATATACGGACGGTCCTTTTTGGCATATGTCGACTAGATTGGCTCTCCTCTTCCTTTTTTTTCCCTTTTCTTCCGGGTTTTCGGCGTGAGAGGTGGTGGTCCTAGGAGGCGGACTCCTGGACTCTGGCTGCGCAATGGGAGGAGAAATTTGTGAAACGGCCTATTGTAATTCTGTTGGTGTGGTTGATTTACATTAGATAATCTATATTTTCTCATATTTATTGCTTGTCCATGACATGTTGGAGTGAGCTTTTGTACAACAATGAAAACAAGGATACCCGATTTCTCACTCGAGCTCTCGCAGGAATGGGCACTCCGGAAATAGGAAAGTATTTGAAAGATTCTACTTCGATTACGCAAAACTAGACAATTGCTAACGTACTCGGCAAGGGAGCTGCGCATGCAAGTGAGCTGCGCACCTTAAAATACACCAAAAATCAACATTTTGCGGCAAGCCATCTCAACAACTACGTAATAACAAGTTCTATAAATTTAAATACAAGCTATTGTAGATATATTATAAAAGTCTTAAGAGTTTTAAAGATAATTAAATATGTACGTTAGCTTAGAGATCTATCTTTAAAGGTGGGGGCTAAAACTTTGTAAAATGTCTATATCTAGTTCCCTACCTACATATTTATCTATCTTAAAGCTTCTAAACGCTGTATAAATATACATCTAATAGCTTAAGTTTAAGTTTTTAGAATTTGTTATTGCCTAGTTGTTAAGATGGTTTGCTGCAAAATGTCGATTTTTTTTTGGTGTATTTTGCGGTGCGCAGCTCACTTGCATGCGCAGCTCTCCCTTGCCGAGTACGTTATAAAATAGGTTTGTTCTATGAAGAATAATGTCCTGCGTAGTGCTGCACATTTTCGAGATTCAAAATCATAATTGTTGCGGCCTTTGCAAGGGCAATAGTAGCTTGTTTTGGCTGCTGGTTGTCCAATGTCCGCGTTCCCGTTCCTGCAGCAGAGTCGAATTTATGATGGAAAAACAAAACATTTTTCAAAACAGGAGAGTCTACGTGTCGGCGAAATAAGCTCTTTCCATGTGTGCCATTGATGTGAATAATTGCTTTTCTACTTAAGTCAGTCCATCCTATCTATTGAAAAAAACCCCAGGGACCACCGAAAAAGGAAACGGAACAAACGAAACGAGGCGACCCAAAAAGACAAGCTATGCTCAATGAATAAAACAGCGGCCCACTCCCCCCCCTCCCTAGACACCCCGTACCAATACATATGCCAGCTAGCTCAATCTCGCCCTCTCGTAGCTACTAATCAGGGACACCTCCCAATTATTCTTTCGTGGCTACGCGCGTAGATAATGGTTGTCGGGCGCATCATCGCCATTGGAGGAAACCAGACCGACATGTTCGCCCTTGATATCCAACTTGCCCACGTACCACTTGGCCGAGATGGCCAGAACGGCGCCCATGGGCAGGGCATCGAAGACGTAGACGGGCCACTCGACCGAGAGCAAGTAGGCCTCCTCTGCACCAAAGTCAGCACGCCATCTTCCTCAGGAAAGTAGTGGGAAAAAAAAAAGGGGGGGATACTCACTGCCCAGCGCGTACTCTGCCGCGCGGAAGATATTCCGCAGCGTGATCAGCACGCTGACGACATACAGCATATTGAGGAAGCGCTCCCATGGGAACTCGGTCTCGCGGCTGCGTGCGGTCGGCCTCTTGCGAATCCTCACATGGAACACGACGGCCGACGCCAAAAACACGCAAAAGATGACAATCTGCAGCGCGAGCCCACAAAGGATAATGTCCTGCCCGAGCTTGTTCCCGTCGGCGTCGTCGGCGCTCGCCTGCAGCCCCCCACCGACGACCTGGATGAAGAAGCAGAGGACGTCGCCGCCGACGAAGATCTTGGTCAGCCACGTGATGCGGATGAAGGAGTACTGCTGCCCGTTTGTCACGCCGATCAGGCGGCCGAGGAACATGTAGACGGCGGCGGCGAAGAAGATGGGCGCGAGGAGGATGCCGAGGTATTGCACTATGTAGAGGGAGAGTTCTGTGGGCTTGCTTTTGCCCGTGGTGCGGACGCCGAAACCTACGACTTCGACTGCGGGGGGGTTAGAAAGGTGATGGGTTGGGGGTTAAGAGGTGGGGGACGTACAGAGGGCGCCGATGACGAAGGGGATGCAGAACCAGGTCCGGGTTGTGAGGATCTTGTAGAGGTGCCAGCCGAGGGGGATGCAGAAGAGGCCGGAGACTATGGCTGCGGCGGGGACCGAGGGGTAGAACTCATATGGGGAGTCGTCGGGGACGTTGCCCGTCATGGTTGGGGATTGGGGACTGGTTGGAGGAAAAGTGTCGTTTCTTGATGGCTGAACGGGAGGGGGGAAGGGTATCGAGGGGTTGGAGGGGTTGAGGGGGGAGATGTGTTCGAAGTGTTTGGAGTATTCGAGGTGCTCGAAGTGCTCAAAGTGTTCGGAGTGTTCGAAGTGTTGTAGTGTTGAAGTGTTTGAGGTGTTGTAGGGAAACACGAAAGACTCAGTCGAGCCGTTGGGATTTGGGACAGAGGTGGGGTGGTGGACTCTCGGGATGTACGGACAACAATATATACTATCTTCGCCCGCAACGGGAGCCATGGTGATACACACGCCAAGAGTACAGCGCCATGCGATCCATGTAGCTAACGAGCTCAGTCCGCCTACCAAACACAAGCAAAGGAGAGCCAAAACGCGCGTCGTGGCTGAGAGATACTCCCGCCAAGAATGTTCCGCATCACATTCTACATAGAGCCGTAAGGCGCGAAGGCCAACTCAGGTATTGCCAGGGGATCGGTGGAGATGCATTGCGCCTTTTCGAGCTTGGGGCCGATGTGACAAACCATTTGTCGTTGGAGGCAAGTTGTATTGCTGAGAAGACCACCAATGGAAGGACAAGACACGCTGGCAGAGTATGATACCAGCAAAATTACAGCGTCAATATCATCAAGGGCGCGTTGTTGGGGGAAGGATCAAGCAGTGCCAGTCTGGACTCGGAGCCAAGCCACTGGACTCCGAGTTTCGTATACACGCGAGCATCTCGTATGTATACGGCTCCGCCGAGCCCCGCAACCTCATGAATCTTTTTCCATTCAGACGCAAACACTCCCACTAATACACGTTACATTGTGGCTCAGAGTTTGCGCAATAATATGCTGTGATTTGCAGTGGGTCGAATTCCATTGTACAATACTTGCTTGGTTTTCGGTGCCTTTCGCTACTGAACGAGATGCTCGTATACATCCGATGTCACGGACGTGTGGCTTGACCCGTGCTCAGACCATCTTGTAGATCGGATATTTTCGGTCGCCATTTTCTCTGATCCTTCCATTGGAGATCTACGGAAAGGGCGACAGAACAACCCCAGCCTCGAAGTGTTGGCGTCGCACAACGACACCCCGTTGCTAGTTTACAGCCGCAGCTTCAGTAAATCACTGTCCGCCCTGTTGCTCTAACCACGTAAGAAATAAGTCACAAGGCTGGCTCCTGGAAACTCGGCAGTGGGCGTCGGAGGTTTTGCACATGAGCGTTGGAAATATCGGACATGGGTCCGGGAAGCCCTGTGCAAGATGATCTGGACGGAGAAGCCCTGCCAAGGCAGTGAATTCCAGCTACCGCCTCGTATTACAGGTACGTAGTTGGACCGTAGTATTAAGCATTTACTGCAACAACCAGGCGCATGCTCGACGCTCGGTACCGTAAAGCTTGGGACAAGCGGCAGGGCGAAGAGAGTCACCCCGAGACTCCATTTCTAACTCGTACCAACGCCTTGACTGAGAGTAAGGTTGCGGAGCCACTTGGGGGGCTAAACGACGATACGAATATTTCGAATAAGAAAAGAGTGCTAAGTTCGGCGCGGTTGACGACTTGTCTGGCGCAGACAGAAGCAGTAGGCGATACGCAATCTGCACCGCTTGAAATTGGATGGATTCTGCTGGATCATGCTCTACAGATCCGCCCATGCTATGAAGCCAATCCCCAAGCATCTTCCACATACGATCGAAATTTATGGCTCGTGCCAAGGCGCGGTTCGTTACTTTGTCCGCTTTCGGTGCTGGCTTGCGAGTTGTTTCGCTTGCTGCATGGTGCTCCTGGCGGCTATCATCAACTTTGATCCTTCGCTGTCTTACAAATGCATTTGGAGTAATGGCTCTAGGTCTCTGTACTTTGCAACGGCTTTATCTCGCATTTCGTTCTGTCCTACCGCTTCTTCTCCTTCTTTATTATGGTTGGAAGGGAGGAACACGTCGTATTTGCGAGATGATCATCTGTAGGAGTGGAGATGTCCTTCAGAATTAGGAGGGCAGCTGGGAGTTCCTCTTCTAAAGAGAGAGGGGAAGATGATAATTAACGTTCGACAAAGACGTTGTATCCATTTGGCCATCAAGGAGCAGACAGGAGACTAACCCTAGAGAGTTATCAGGACAAAGGGAAAGAGGAATGCAAACTGATCTACTGATTTTATCTAGACGCAGGTTTAAAGGGTTCTCTCAGGATCTTACCGTGGTTATCACTACCAGTGTGGGAGAAGACGACGAGGCAGATACTGACTTCATTATTTCGATAAATCTTCCAACGTTTTCTGTCCGCAAGTGCCACGCTTCTTATCATTCCTTTGTTAACCCTATTGTAGCCAACGTACGTGCTCTTCAGAATACGATTTCTAACGACATCCAACTCCAGTATCGTAGACCTCATCCACGTCGCAACTGATCCAATCCCCACAACATCCCTTTCACCACTACCGCACCCGCCAGTCCAAGTAGCCCACCCTTCAACCCACCATCGACATACCACCTCATCTCCTCCGGATGCCTAGCCCACACCCTCTGGTACACCGCAAGCCCCGCCACCCCCGCCGCTAAACCAAGTATCCCACCCGAAGTGACAAAGCTCGAGAGCGTCTTTCTAGATAGCCTAGCATCATATGATATCTCCTGATGTTTCTGAACCTCCTTGCGCACAATCTTCCGGACATCAGATTTGGTGAGGACGTGGTCGGGCGCGATGTTTGCTTGTCGCTCCAAAAGGCCAATCATGGCTTGCAGGAAGGGTGCTTCGACTTCATACGTCTGCGCCGAGGCTCTATGAATATTGCGCGAGGGAGAAGGAGTGCAGAGCGGGCGGACGGGGCTCGAGGGCGCGTCGAGTGGCGCCGTGCTGGGGGTTTGAACGGTGATGATTGGGGTACCCTCATTTGGCTTCGTGCGTGGTCGCTCTAAGCTGCCGTGGGCATGGGGATTCTTTCGCTCGCGCTGTCGCGTGTGCTCGCCGTCGCCAGAATCAGAGGATGTCTCGGAGCAATACCCAGATTCGAAGTTCATTGCTGGAGACTGGCATTTGTAGGACAGTGGGCTACTTGCCATCTCGGTGGGGGAAAGCGCGTTTCTGAGAACTTTTCTCATCTGCTCTGGGGTATATGGGGAACTACGCAGGTTGTTGGAAGGGGACATGATGTGGTGAGCTGAGCGGTTTATTCGTCGGTGCGTGTGAAGCGCTCGTCCTTCATTCACTGTATTTGTTTTTGCATTGATTCTAGATGGGTCGAGTTATTGCTGGTTTGTGACGGAAGGGAGAAGGAAGGGAGAAGGAAGGGTTGAGTCACGCCTTCCTAGTAAGTAGGCGTTTGCAGTGGTGGACTAGAAGAGTCGAGAAAGCAGTTTATCGCAAGCGCTAGTATGCTGAATGCACTTACATAAATATACAACTACGAAACTTTCACTTGACCACTGTTGCTAGGCAGCCTCAAAGAAAGTAATATTGCACTACCCTAAAATTTATCCACACCTCGCCTTAACGCAATATGTGTTTCAAGACGGTTCTCAACTATTCAACCTCGCGTTTGGCAAATATTATGTCCGGTTCTGCAACATATGACAACGGATTACATAGTAGTCCTCACCACTACGCGGAGAAAAGTGAGAATGATTACCAACAAGTAGAATAAAACACGAAACTCAATACCCACTTCACCCTACCTCACAGTGTCATCCTTCGCCCATCTCATCATCGTCCGGGCCTTGAGACTTGCCACAAAACACATCCTTCCCTGTTTCCGGCACCGAGCTCCGTATACGTCGTCTATCTGGATGACGTAGTTACGTCTCTACTCTTTCTCCCCCTCCATAACGTGATCATTTTTCCTAAAGGTCCTGCACGGTTTTTGTATGCCGCCACCGCCCGGGTGTGAAAAGTCTCTGGCGGGATATTCGACTCTCAAGCAGCCTTACGTTCGAGACATTATCGACTGTAGTCTTCATCTTCTTCAACAGTAGAATCTTAGTAGATAAAGACTTTGGGAAGCTACAGTATTATCGATGTTCGTCACCGCATACTCGAACATGCTCTTCAGTTCCCCGTATGAAGTCCCGGATGGTATGGATGAGGATATGTCACTATAGAGCTCTTTAATTTGTATTGTGCTATCAATTTCTTTTTATCTAGATGGCGATTATACCGCACTTGTTCCAGAGCCTAGTGCTGCTGGGGACAGTGCTTGCTGAGCTTGTTCGGGGGCGTAGAGAGAATGAAATACCCAGGGGCGCTTAGCTGATTGAAGGCTGAGAGAGGTTATGGTGGTGCTGGAGTGATGGATGAGTATATTATGAGTCTGAGATTTTGTGAATGTTGAGAGGTTGATGGATCTAGATCCCGTTTTCAGCGTCGACCTTTTACCAAGTGAATTATCTACTACAAAGAAAATTGGTGTGATATCGAACAGAACAAACACGCAGCATCTTTTACATGGTCAATGAATAAATACGATTTTTCCAAAATAAACAAATGGGAAGGCTTGTGTGATGCTCTACACTAAATGAACAGCCAACAATCAGTAGAAACCACTACGAAATCAAAGTAATCAGCCTAGACACACATAACAGGACAAAATCTCACTCCAGACACCGCGTTTGCGCTGCTGGTTTCCTTCGCGAACTGCCTCCAAGATCTCTTGTGTTTGAACTACCCCTTCTTCTCGGAGTGAAAGAAATACGGCTCTGAGGGATGTATTAGGAGATGAATTGAGAACCCGTATACCAAGAGGCTCTTTAATCAGGGCCAACGCGAGATCCTTTCCTAAACAAGTTTCATCTGAGAATCCTCCACTTTAATAGTGCCGTATATAAGTGCCCGTGGGAAGGGATCGCATGTAAATGTGGCGGAAAGCCGACTGGCACATTCAGAGCTTCGGAGATGTCCCACCTCAGACCAGATCAGCCCGCTGTACCCACTCCCCAACCAAAGTACTCCAGCCATGGTCCGCTTCTGCCTCGTTCTCAGATTTCAAAAGAATCGTCTACCAGGCATACGTGTTTTCAAGTGCCCATAGCCTGTCCCACCGCCTCACTTCCCATCTCGTTCCACCTAACCCCCCTTCCAGAAGCGCCACGCAACCACCGAGATCAGCGCCAGCACCGCTGCCAGCACTCCCAGCACCACGAGCCACATCGAAATCCATAGCGGCTCCGTGCCCCACGCCCATCCGCTCTCTTCTGCCTTCTTCATCGTAAGCACACCAACACCACTAGTCTTCTCGGCCCCCATCGCCTTCACAGGTCCCACGTGATTCGTCTTCGCGGCAGTGCTCTTCGCGAGAACCGCGGCAGTCCTACGCTTCTTGGCCGGACTCTCAGGCATCTGCGTGTTGTCGTTGAGAGCAGCGTGCTTGTGGGACGCACGGGCGACGGGCTTGTTGCTCTTCGTCGTAGACGCGGAAGTAGACCTAGCCGTAGGCGCTGTAGGAGTTTCGGCATCCTCCGACACGCTGACGTAGATTGGTGCATCCACCACGTCCCTGTACTTGGGCAGTCCGTCGTCTTCGAACCTCGCAGCACGTACAGCCTCGCCGACCCCGGGATGCGCCCTAGATGCCGCGGCCACGCGCGCAGTGGTAGCCTTCTGCTCCATTGTCATATCGGCGTCTTCTCTGTAGAGGCGCGCAGCCATTTCGGTCTTAGTGCCGTCGGCAAGGAGGTTGCGCTTCTGTAGGAGAATCTCTAGGTCTGCTTTGTTCATCTTGTTGTATGTTTTCTCGCGAAGGGCCGCCATTTTGGATAATGGGTGTTGGCTTGGTGGGTTAAAAACGTTGCGCAGCGCGGTAAGCGGATCGGGAGATGGGGGAAAACGCAGTAGAAGCTTACATTAGAGATAGGTGGAGTTAGTGTCGACACGATGGCGCGGGTGTAAAGGGGTGGGAGTGGAGTGCAAGAAAGAGGCAGAGACGGAAAAGAAGAGTGAAAGAGTCGCAGCCGTTTTCGACATTCTAGCCAAGCAGAGCCGGGTAAGGAAGTGAATGAGAGTTTGCACATGCGGAAAAAGGCAAGCCGTAGCCATATAGCAAAATCGTGTGATGCGGATTGATAACCATCAAAGTCATGATTTGAAATGTCTCTCCTTCTTGAAGATCATAAGAGAACATAAGCGACCTCGCTCGAAGATACCCAGGTACCCAGATGCGCGCAATAAGATATCAAGACCCAACCTGTTAAACGCCCGAAGCATAACATCATAACCGAGACACCCACAATTACACCCACATCTATAGTAGAACAGGAATTTGTTTAATCCACTCATCCAACTCCCAGCCGTGTTTTTGGTAAAGCTCGATGTAATCGGCTCGTCTGCACGCTGCTCTTGTAACAATGTCTGTGACACTGAAGTTTCTTAAAGCGCCACCAACTCGGCAATGCGCCTTAAAGATGCTTTCAAAGACAACATGTGGCGATGGACCTAGTGGGATTGTTATCAACTATGAGGGCAATGACCAATTGCCGAACATACCTGCAAATGTCTGCAGTGCGTCGGCCAAGACGATTGACTCTGTATCCGTCCAGTCTCTCAATGTGATTGAGGGTGGAAGGTGCGTTTCGCGATGCACAAAAAGTGGAACCCGTTCGAAACTTACTCCGTCCGAGTCTCGCCCTCCGGTATTATCGATTCTGGGTGGAGCTAACATACGGCGTCTGTGGGGTTCGGGTTCGCATTGGAGGCGCACAACTTCGAGATATTGCCACCACGCCAATTTCTGTTTGTAAGCTTGCTGAGCTTGTATCCCTTCCGGGCTCCATTTCTCTCGTTGAAGAGAGTATAGCTCGTCACGTTTCTTGTGAACCTGCTCTAAGTATTCTAGCTGGCTCAACTCTGCGCGATAAATCTCATCTACTTTGCGCAAGGGAACAATCAGTTTCTCCTCAACCTCTTTGACTATTCGATCGCCTTTGTACCGCTGCGGAATTTGAACCTTCGAAAACGTGACCGAGTCTTTCAAGAGCAAAATGTCCCGAACCAAAGGGGTAAGAATTTGCATAGCGGGAAGGAGACCTAACGTCTCCTCGTTCTGTTGAACCCAATTATGGACGGCTTCCAGGAATCGAGTAAGAGCGCGGAAAAGATAACCGTACGAGTCGATCTTGAATGCCTTTGGATCCTCCACGCTGTTGATACGAAACGTTTTAAGAAGATCTCGTATGATATCCGACATTTCTAAGATTTCCTTTCTTGACAGGTCATGTTCTACAATGAGCTCGCAGGCCCGGTTGCATGCCTTGTAAAGACTATCCCCCTCATTGGTCTGACAAACGCCGTCGCGTTCTTCGCTTTCAAGGAATTCGAAGACCCGGTCGAGCTCACTCTTTTTACCAGCGTGGTTAGCCTCTGAATGCTCAGATTCTTCGTCGTCCTGGATTTTAGGAGATTTTGGTGCCTTGCTAAGTTCCAGCTGCGAAACTTCAGCTTTTCGCTTAGGGGATTTGTTTTGGGATGTGATGTTCTCCTGACGCCCCGGCGTTTTGTCCCAGTCCACTACAGTCTCTACTTCCTCGCCTGCTAAGCGGCCACTCTTACGCCTATTCGAATCCTCCCCGTTGACATCTTGATGGCCTTTGGCATGTGCACGGCAGCGCCGCCCATCACTGGTCTCCATCAATCCCTTATTTCTGCATTGTCTGCCCTTATTTCGGCCAGCGCCAGAAGAATTAAGTGCAGTGCATCGTGGTTGACCACTGGATAAATGTGTCTCTATAGAAACAGGAGATGGTAGCAGAGGCGGCGAAGATCGTGATTCGGCTAGCGGAGATGAGGGTTCGACTGACGAGGATGGTGAATTGGTCAGGATTCGGAGCTCGGCTCGCGGATCTTCGAACGGGCGTGCGTTGGACAGTAATTCAGGATGAGCCAAGTCAGGGGTCAACTCAGGAAGAGCCAAGTCGAGGGCAGTCAAGTCGGGATATTCTACCATGGGGGATGCAAGCTCAGATGATAATTCGAGCTGCCCTGCCGTTGCTATTATATGTTTGCCCGTTCTCAGAACCTTTATGGGACGTTTATTGACGGTCTGCGAAAGTATGACCCCAAGTTCCCTCTCCGGAGAAGCAGGAAGCGCGTAAACATCCGGCCTCTTTCCAGCGCCAGCTTGTCTCCGCGTTCCGAAGTTCTCGGCCAAGAGGGTGGGGTGCTTGAGCTTATTCAACTTTCCATTCCCCCCATTGCGCGGTACCATTCTTCCCCCTAGGCTGCTCTGTGATGATGGGATCGCAGAAGAAGTGAGGGTCTGGTGTTTCTCGACACGAGCGGCATTCAGAAGATGAGCGCTCCTAACAACAGAACTATTATATGACGGCGGCGGTTTGTATCGTGGGGTGTGGAACTCGAGGAGGAGCTGCTGACTGGCTGGATCGTCGTCGTCGATGCTCAGCTCCGGGAAGAGGTCCATGGTCACTAGAGGAAGTGGTCAGCTCACACCTGGAACGAAAGGCAGTATGTGACATGCCCATACGATGTAGGCTGGCAAGACCAGCTCGTTATGCTCGACGCCGATCAATGGGATGGCGTAGAAATCAAGCTACGTACCTTTGTCCCTTTTGCGCAGCGACTTGGTTACTATTATACAGCAGAATCGAGTGATTGTTGAGGGCTGCCCGCATGTTGCGATGTGCGTTCCGGCGGGGAAGCTGCCAGAATTGGAGAGGCTGGGCTAGGCTAGAGACAGCCACGAAGTCACGGGGCCCCGAAACTCTAAACAGTTAGAAAGCCAAGACGGGCGACAACACCTGCAAACTCCAACACCTCGACATGGCCAGCTTGAAATCACCCCGCGAATCCCTGGAAGTTCTGGATCCGACGGCCGAGCATACGTTCATTCTTCCTGTGAAGCGTATTCATGATGGCGACGATGTCTCCTTCTTCCTCGCCAGCAGAGCCTATGCCGACATCATGACCTTCATCTTCCAATTGAATGCTTCCATGTTCCCTCGGAAAATAGTCGACGAAGCGGAATCTTCGCCGTCAACCAAAGAATGGAAGCTCCAGGATCCCGATGTGTCTTTCCCGCCCATTGTCCTGAACCTTGCCAAGCTTCTCGACACATTAAATGCGATCATCGATGAAGTGCCTCCGGACCTGGGCCCCCGGCGGTTTGGGAACGTCAGCTTTAGAAAATGGTATGACCTAGTAAAAGAGAGGGTATCAGGTCTCATTGACCAGCACATTCCATCCGAGATCTTCACTTCAAGCTCCACGGCAGAGGTAACAGCAAAGGCGGAACTAGAGGCATACCTGATAGGTAGCTTTGGGAGCTCCCAGCGCCTCGATTATGGAACGGGGCATGAACTTAGTTTCCTTGCGTTTCTGGGCTGTCTCTGGAAGCTAGGCGCCTTTCCTGAGACAGAAAATGGGGGTCAAGAGCGAGCGATTGTTTTGGGAGTCATCGAGCCGTGGGTTCCATTCCCTAATACCGTCTTTATTCGATATATTGACAGCCTCGCAGCTATTTACAACTCATCCGGCGTCTTATATTGATGTACACTCTCGAACCTGCAGGGTCTCACGGAGTTTGGGGCTTAGACGACCACTCCTTTCTCCCTTACATCTTTGGATCTGCACAATTTTCGCCAGCGATATCGTCACCCTCTGAAATTGTGACGGAAGGATCTCTACCAAACGCACCAAATCCGAGCGATGTAGCCAAACTCAATGTCGTCGAACGGGAGCGGCAGCGCAACATGTATTTCAGCGCTATTGGGTTTATCTACGACGTCAAAAAAGGCCCGTTTTGGGAGCACAGCCCCATCCTGTTCGACATTTCCGGCGTAAAGGCAGGGTGGGCTAAGATCAACAAGGTAATTGCACATCTGGCCCCAACATTTCATTCAGTCTAACAGCTGCGGCAGGGTATGTTGAAGATGTACAACGCAGAGGTTCTGTCCAAATTCCCAGTCGTGCAGCACTTTCCCTTTGGGTCCATCTTTGTGTGGGAGAGAGACCCTGCAGCTATCACGATCGCTCAGAGTGTTCACACGGCGAACCAGCCATCTAAGACAGTAACACCTTCTGCACGGCCTCAGGCGCCACCTCTACGTGATCCATTGACAGAGACAGCATCGCAGAGCACGCGTGCACCCTGGGCAGGGGCTGGCGGAATGCCGCCAGCGGCACTTGCAGGAGCCTCTTCACGCGTTCCTGCGCGAGCGACAGCGCCAATGCCAAGCGGGCCAAACCAACCCACGAAAGCACCGTGGGCTTCAGCAACGCCTGTGCCGCCTCCTGGAGGGACGACGACTGCGCCGTGGGCTACGCCGGGAGGGACTGGTGCACCCTCAACACTACAAAGTGGAGTCCCAAGTACCCGGGCACCATGGGCGAACAAAAGACCGCCCCCGAGTTAGAGTGACAAACTGGTGTATGCTCACAACGATACGCCGACGTCGAACGATCTCGAGCGGCACTGCATGGGGCGGAGTAAAGGCGCGGTCAGCGGCCCGCGCGTTCAACGGCCGACGGGACAGGGCAAACGCAGGTTCGATAGAAGATTCAATAAATGCATTTTGATATTGAGATTGCGTGTCACGGAGTTTCGGTGACCTGAATGTCGCATGGCTACACAAGGCAGTGCTTGTGCCAGGCCACGGGTGTCGCGCCAAACGCCCTCCACCACTCATCGCTTGCATAGGCGACCTGAAACACAAGGCTCAAACGGCGTGCAATCCAGTCCAGTCAATACACGACTATTTTAGGCCGTGATAGCGCAACACAAGTCAGTGCGTGCTTTGCTTGTGGCAGCTGTGGGGTGTACGGGACCCCGTGTTAATTGGCTGGGCCCGTGTCAGGCCAGGCCAGGGTTCGACGACATCGCCTAGAGCTTCCTCGTCCCTCGATGCCCCTTCTGCTCGCTCTTTATCAGCAGCGCGCTCCGTCCCTTCTTTTGCCTCCATCCTATCTCCTTCTTGTCCACCGCATCATTTGTACAAGAAGCTCCCTCCGCCAGCTGCGAGGAGTTCTGCTGACGGGACATTTGTAGACTTATTTGAGACAGCTTCGCCATCATGCCTGGAGTTCGTAAGTCACTGGTCACCGTCACCTTCACCTTCACCACTGCCTCTCCTCTTTCACTCACTCACCAGCGCGCCCCATTGTGCCTGCCCCGCTTCTGCTGTCGCTCATGGCGCCTTAAAACTCGGCGCGTTGCTCCTGCCCTCCCTCACCCTCTCTCCCACCACCCTTCCCACTCCACTCCCATCGCAAGCAAGTCATCCGCTCGCGACCTCATCCGCCTACCACGCAAGGTGCAATTCTTCCGCAACACACTTATCTAACACGTCGGTTCGCTCACAGCACCGGACGCGCTCGACACCATGAAGAAAGTCTTCAAAGGTCTCTTCAAGTCCAAGAAGGACAAGGCGAAGAAGGACGAGGCCACGCCAACTACCGCCGCCGAGTCCTCTGCGTCCGCGCAAGCGAAGCCCACGGAGACCACACCCTCTGCGCCGGCTCCGGCCACTGCGCCCGTCCCAGCGAAGACCGAGGCTGCACCACCAGTCGCGGGTGACGCGCCGCCGGCTGCCCCTGCTCCAGCCCATAGCGAGCCCTCCGCCAAGAAGGACGAGGTTGCTGCCCCAGCCGAGGCTGCTGCCCCAGCCGAGGAGAAGAAAGACGAGATGGCTGCCTTGGCCGCGGTGAAGAAGGCTACCGAGAGTAGGTCAATTTCCAATAACACACTCACTTCGACCCCGACTGTAGACGACAACGGTAGAGACGACAACGGTAGTGGATCCCGATGGAGACTCCGAGCCACTTCGGATGACGACTGGTCGGGCCCCGCATAAGTGGGTTCATGCCCTGTGGATTCTCGACGCATGTCAACTGGAGAAGATGCCATGTCGAAATGCTATCTTCTCAGCGTCGGATCCCTGGACCATTGGACGACCACTCGCGGCCGGCATCTCTCTCTAACGATTTCTCAACGACCTTCAACGACTCTTACGACTAATGACGACATGTATAACGACATATCACGGCCTACTTCAGCACTAACCCAGTCTCGCATACCCCTCGGCACACATGTGTCACATACCCGGATTCCAATTTCTTTCCCTATCAACCAATATTTCCTTTTTCATGATACCCATAGACTAACAACTTTTTCCTTGCAGCCCCCGAGCCCGCCGGTGCCACTGCACCTGCCCCACCAACTGCTGCATCGGCTCAACCAGCTACCACCGAGGCCCCCATTGTACCTAAGGCTGCGGTGCCAACGACAACCGAAACCCCAACTGTGGCTCCATCCGCTCCGGCTCCGGTTGCCGCAGAGGAGCCACCAGCTCTTCCCGCTACCAAGGCTGCACCGGGCATGAGTGCCACTAGCGGCCCATTGGGCGATCAGCTGGATTTTGGCGAAGAGCCGGCCACCATACCCACTGCACCTGCCGCGACTGCGCCGCCAGCACCCGCCTCTACCGAGACGAAATAGGCGCGGTTAGAATCAGCGTGGTGTCAATGAAGATGCCGCTCACTACATGGGTGGTGATCGCGTTGTGCTGCGTTTTTACGACTTTCATTGCTATCGGCTAACCAAATCCGATAGGAAAGTACACAACGTCCATCTCTACTTGGCTTTTATCTCCAAGTATTATACCCCAAAAAATCTCAAAAAAAATGGCTTGGCAGCAGCACGAGGAGGATCGGTCTTCCTTTCAAAGCATGTTTTACCCATGGTGGTGGGACTGGATAGCTCATGCGATGGAGATCGTGTTATTGCCATGCTTCTATTTTCTTTCTCTTAATTCTATACCCCATTTGCTGTGCACTTTCAGCGGGCGACTGGGCGGTTTGATTCAGTACAGGGGGGTATGCAGACAGCTGAGTAGGCCAGAAAATAGAGATTTCTCATCTCCTTGTGTGTCCAGTGAATCATCTCGTGCATCGTGCAAGCGAGGCAACACGGCCCTCTAAATCATTGTTCCTGGAGAAATATCGGGCCGAGGAAGCGCGCTAACGAGTGAGCTAACCGCGGGGCAAGGGCACACGTCAATGATGATGCCCCGCGGTTTGATGATGTGTTGACTCGCAATTACCTAAACTCGACCACAGACTCACCCACAACTATTAGGCTCCCCTCAGCCCTCAGTTGCATCCACACACACACCCCTCCCCGCGAAGACCACAGCAATCTCAGCATCCGAAGCACCTCCAGACACCCACCCGGAAAGGCACAATGCCTCCCAAATCAGGACACCATCGGGCGAAGAACGTCGGGTTTGATGACGACGATGGCTATAGCGATGACTACCTCGAAGAGGAGGAGGGTGATGGTACGTACCTTTACCTCGCTTTGGCTTGTCGTACTGACTGTCGATAGGCATGACCGATGAAGATCGGGGTACGCTTTGCCTTCAAGTAGTGCCACCGTGACACAGCGGCTGACTGGCGTGCAGAACAACTACGGATAGGCACAGCCAAGGCCAGGGAGGCCCTAGATTCGAGCATAACCGTATCAGACGCCCAGATACAGGAATCATTATGGCATTACTTCTACGATGTGGAGAAGACAGTTGCGTACTTGAAAAGTAGGCCAGCCTGAACCTTTCTATTGTCTAGACACGTCTTTAATCGTTGCCAAGACAAGTTTGCGCCAACTCCAAAGACGACAAGCACACCGTCGAAAAAGCAGAAGGCTACATCCCGGTTCGATCAAGCGGCAAGCGCTGCCGGAGTCGAGACAAATAGCACGCCTGGTAAGCAAACTACTTCCCATGCCCAGCTTGGAGAGATACAAGAGTCAACCTGCACCGCACCGAGTCTGAAGTCATTGGCACGTCAATGCGTTGAGAACGTGAATCTGTCTGATTCGGGAACGAGCGTGGACGAGTCAAGTGTTCGCGACAAGTCACTATATCCTGCCTTTGTGGATACGTTTCCCACTTCGAACTTCTTTTGGGACACGCCCTGGGGGAATGTGCCTCCACACCGGCTAGGCGAAATCACAGTCGAGCCCCTTCTCCCTCGCGGACGCCTCCTCGGTGGCTCTTCGAAGCCTTCAAAGTTGGCAGCTCTCGCTGCAGCACGGAAGAGGAAGCAGGACGAGGCGAAGAATGTGGCTTCTCTCCCTCACGAACATGATACAAGGACCGAGGCCGATACAGCGGTTGCGCTTCTTGACAGACTAAGCTTTAAGGCAAAGGACACTACTGGCCCGCCATCTATACCTAAAGAAGCGGAGAAAAAACCCAGACATAGTCGATATCCTACTAGGAAGCGATCACCATCCCCGACTCCAGAGATACCGAAAACCGAAGAGCGCCCCCCTCCAAAGTCAACTGCGCCTGCTATCGAGTTTCCCGACCTCCGTGCCCCTCCATCCATATTTGCATCTGTCCTCTGCGGGACCAGTGCCCATCAACCCATCAACCAAATTTCGGAGTTTACATCGTTTCCACTACCGTACACCAACTTTCCAGGCTTTAAAGACGCCAACCCTTTCGCAAATCCCAGCCCCGACGATCTTGTTCTCAGTGCGCAGGCGAAGGGTGTGGGGCGTGGTTGACTTGTATATAATACTAGGAATGAAATCTAAATCGCGAACAGGAACCAAGCCAAAGCCTGCGAAAACAAAGAAATCCAATGGGGAGCATCTTGCGGCGCCTATGGAGAAATTGGCGGTAGACGAAATTCCCAGGGTGAAAAGCAAAAACCTAAATGTAGTGGAAGAATTTGAGAAGAGTGGCATGAAGCGAATGGCAAACTTTGTCGTCATTGGTCAGTCTGTCCCTGTCTCGACTTTGAAGTTGGTGATGTTGATTTTCATAGGCCACGTCGATCATGGCAAAAGTACTCTGATGGGTCGTCTCCTATGTGACTTGAAAGTCGTCGATCAGCGCTCCCTAGACAAACTGCGCAAAGAAGCTGAAACCATCGGTAAATCATCCTTCGCCCTTGCCTGGGTCATGGATCAGACAAGCGAAGAGCGGAGCCGTGGAGTGACCGTTGACATTGCAACAAATTACTTCGAGACCGAAAAGACAAGATTCACAATATTAGACGCCCCCGGTCACAGGGATTTTATACCCAACATGATCGCTGGCGCTTCACAAGCTGACTTCGCCGTTCTCGTTATCGATGCAAGCACGAACAGCTTTGAGTCCGGCTTGAAAGGACAAACGAAGGAACATGCACTGCTAGTCCGCAGTATGGGTGTTCAGCGTCTCGTCGTTGCCGTTAATAAAATGGATACAGTGTCCTGGTCACAAGAACGATTTGAAGAAATATCACAGCAGATGGGCACGTTCCTTACTACTGCGAGCTTCTCGGCAAAGAGCATAACATTTATCCCTTGTGCGGGCCTCACTGGCGAAAACGTAACCAAAAAGGTGGAAGATCCAAATGCAAAATGGTATACAGGCGAGACCCTCATTGAGGCTCTAGATTCATCCGAAATCGCAAAACGCAACATCGGGAAACCACTGCGGCTGACTATCGGCGACGTCTTTAGAGGCGGCATCACAAATCCTGTCAGCATATCTGGCCGCATCGATGCTGGCTCGGTGCAAGTCGGAGACATTATCCTCGCCATGCCTGCCAACGAAACCGCAGCCGTGAAGGCCATCGAGCTGGAAAACGAGCCCGTAGACTGGGCAGTGGCCGGTCAGATCCCCACACTCCATCTCACAGACATCGATCCGGTGCATCTGCGCTCGGGTGACATTGTCTGCGATCCGAAGAATGCCGTCAAACTCATCAAATCCTTCACTTGCAAGATCCTAGCGTTTGAGCATGTTCTCCCAATGTCGGTGGAGGTTTTCAGGGGCAGGCTTCAGGCCGAGGGGAAGGTCAAGCGGTTGGTAGCGGTGTTGAACAAGACGAGTGGGGATATTATTAAGAATAAGCCTAGGATCGTGAAGCCGGGCGAGGTAGCGAGGGTTATTGTTGAGCTAGACAGGGAGTTGCCGCTAGAGCCCGGCACTAGGGTGGTGTTGAGAGAGGGGGGGAATACAGTTGCGGCGGGATTACTTGAGGTATCTATCTAGTGCAAAAGGTAGCATCCATCAAAGCACATACATCAAAATACTTTCTCAGCTTAGGTCGCCAAATAATGATCGGTTGACATTTGACGCCTACTAGTAATATGTGTGGTTGTCACCTTACTTCATCCCACGACTAGCCAGAGCCTGGACACTTGATGTGATATACGATTTCATTTGAAGATACCGGCCTATCGTAGCCTGCATGACGAAGGGAGCTGCACGTGCGCTTAGGTTATGCAACTAGTTCTGTCAAACCAAAGGCTTCTCGGACGGCAAGCACGATTCTTCGTTCTTGCCGCGCAGCTTGTGTCCTTGGGTGAATCTCTTCTCTTGTTCTTCCTTTTGACTGGCTTTTGATACCTCCCTTCCTCTGTCATTGACGATTCTTCTGCCTTTGGACATCCTCTGCGGCACTTCTATCGTGGCTCGTGGTATGCAATGTACTTGCTTGCTGTTGCTCTTCTGGAATTGGGCGTCTTGATATTCACATGTTGTCGAAGTCAAGATGTCTCCGTGTCATTGATTGTGAGGACATTTTCATTGATATGAGAGGTAGTCCGTTCTGGAGACAATTGGCAAGAGATCCTCTGCAAAAGATCGAGATTGAACAGCTCGCGCCTCATACACATTCTAGACTCTGGTTCACTCTTATTACGTAGAAGACCAACAGCGACAGCAATCCTCCAATTGCCCCCACTCGAGCTTGACCAGTCTTTCCTACCCCTCACTCTTCGAATGGTACAATTGATACACTTGAATGGCGCCCTCGATGCTCTGGACAAGCCCGAAGAACAGGGTCAAGGCGATCGCCACAATCGCAGCCCACGAGTTCAGCCAGTTGCCTCCGTTCTTTCGATCGCGTAGTACCTTCAAGGTAGCGCGAGTAGGGCTCGATTCTTCGAACGCGTCTTTCAGTACTTCGATTCGATCTCGCCAGAAATTGAAGTGGTTTAGGTTCCGATCCTCTGCTTTCAAGTCTCCACACTCCACAAGTTTCCTATCTAATCCAGCTTCTGCAAAGAGCGAGCGTTGCTTATCGAATAGTGCTCGGGTTTTTCCATCGGAGTGCGGGAACAGAAGAGACAGCGTGTCAAGCGTTTCTTGAATGAGATTATCCGGGAAGTAAAGGCTACAGAGATTAGATCATTTAATGAAAAAGTCAGAACTGAGCACATACCAATGTAGCCGGTGCTTTAGGAAATTTGCATGATGGAAAATGTGCACCACCTTCCCATCGCGCTGCAGTCGGAGATGGTTGGCCAAGTTGTCTGTCCATGAAATCTTGATTCCGGCGGTCTCATGGATATTTCGCGCGATGAAGTCGGATTTGAATCGAACAACGCCTCCGACGAGTACTTTTGAAGGTTTGAAGACACGATGTAGATATGTGTGTAGAGGTTCGTCGGGGATCAGGACCAGGCCCTGGGTATCCTCAACCTCTGACACATCCACCATGGCCACCATGGCCACCAAGCCACAAAATAGGTCAAATATATAGTTGGTCGTCTCGCCCCCTGTGTAGGATATGTCACCTCCATTACTAAAGCGTGATGCTACATCCAGGATTCACTTGTGCTTCATGTGCTGGGAATGGTCTGCTTGCTTGCGTATCTTGAAGTAATAGTTGAAATACGGCTCCCAAGCGACGTTGTCTGGCAGGCCGTCAATTACCTCAGATTTAAGCAAGGCAACGATTTCGCTTCGAGTCTCCTCCCACAGGGGGGCCTGGCTTATGGAATCTTCGAGGGGCATTTTGCTGGCTCTCTGCAAGTTTGGATGATAAATCGGGATATCGTATGTGTGAACACAATCCCAACATCTTGAGGGGACTTTATCTCTCTCTTATACTGTTGCCTTGTGCGCGTATCTCAACTAAAGTGGTTGTCAGCAAATTAAACCTTGTACCACCCTCGCCCGCATGTGTACGGCGAATGAGGTGGTTCCTCACAGCAAGCTGAGTTAACGATCCATCAATATCGAGAGTGCTTCTTTATCAAATTCCCATCCTTCATATCTCTCGAGCTGCAGCTGAATGGGGCTAAGAACAAGTCACCCACGAGTTCCACCATCATGCATAGTGACATGCTCTTAGCCAACCCGACTGTTGGTTTTGCTAAACCTTGGAAGTTCAACGTCGTCCTCGACCGGATATTATCGAGCACCCAAATCACGTAGTACAGTTTCAACGCTATGGAAGAGATAAACGAGGCCTTTCTATACACGATGAGCCACTCAACAAGTCAATCAATCTCAATCCAGGCCCAATCCTCTCTTCGCCTCTCTGAATACCCAACTATGCCCGAACATCCCTAGCGTACTTACCTCATCAGGCAATTTCTGCCTAGGCGTCGAAAACTCAACGGGAATTAATCTATTTCCTTAACGCTAAATGACATTGAGAAAACAGACTCTCGACTTCGGCGGGAGGGATATATAAAGATGTTTGGAGAAGAACGAGTTGGGTTTGGCACTGGATTTCGTGTTTGAAGATTCGAGGTCAGGAATGAAGAGGTATGCATAGAGCGACAACGACATTCAAGTCCATTTCTATCCATGTGCATTTCTCAGAGAAGAAGTAACGTGCAAATACCCGCACAAACACACGCACACACACCAAACCGAAGACTCCCCCCCCTTCCAAACAAACCCGAGAGCACGAAAGCAACCTCCATCTCCCATCTCCCACCTCCGCCACACAAACCAGAACGCACAGCCAATGGTGGAACTAACTACAATTACATATAGATTATACCAATATAGAATACGAGGCCAGCTAGCTCCTCTGCCACTAGCACGCCTGCCGCATCGGGTAATATGGGGAAAAAGCGTCGAACACTCAACGGGATTTAATCTATTTCCACGAACCAGTCACAAGGAGCGAGCCCTGGGCGAGAGGGGCTGCCGCAGGTGGCTTTCTTTTGTTGTGCTTGAGATGTGGGTGCGTAAATGGCAGGGAGAGAGAGAGAGAGAGAGATTAGAGAGATAGAGGGAAACGTGGAGGAATTGAGGTTCGTCATTTGGGTCTACGGTGTCGGGCGTGCGGTATGACGGCGGAAGAATTGCCTGTGCATACCTTGGATCAAGTACGAAGTGGATTGGAGGGTGTGAATGGACGAAGGTGAGATCAGCATTCAACATTCGCCCATTTGTTGGGTTGGTACGTCGAGGAAAGAACGCCGGACAAGGAAGGTATGATGAAAGAATTTATATATTTTCCTTTGTTAGAGACAAAGGCCTTCAGGTAGCCTATTCGGCACGCCAACCTCTCTCCAGTCTTTGCTAGGTTGGCCTGGATATGCTATTTCTCTAGCTCACATCGCCGACGAGCATCGAGCCATCCTCAGGGAATTCATCGAGCGCTTCGCTTTTTCCCACATCCATCCTTGGAATGTTCTGTTATCTTCGTCCAAATCCAACTTATTCTATTCCGCCAAATCACCCCGCTCCATCAAACGCCCTATCCAGTTTCGCCAGCGCCGCCGCCTTCTCCGCATCATGCCTAATCCCCTGTTGCACGCGTGGCAACTCGCGCATAACCTGCTGCACTAATTGCTCTAGGTTCTTCGGGTCCCTCGGCTCAAACTTCGCTTTGCCTTTCTCGTTTGATGACGGCGGCGGCGACGACGAAACCACCGGGACTTTGACTTCGCGCTTGCGGAGGAGGACTTGCCCTTTGGCATCCATGTACGTCTCGTAGCCCTGCTGGTCTAGCACTTCGTCGGGGACCTTGACGTTGACTGGAGGTTTGATGGTGGTAGCGGTGGGGTTGTCGAGGTCATGGTTGTGGGTTGGTAACGGGGCGGGATCGGTAGTAGAGGATGAGGACGGAGCATCTGAGGGTGGCGCAGCGGAAGTCTCTTTACCCTTCTCGAGGCGCTCGAGATCGCGGATGCAGTCCTGGTTCTCTTTGTTGCCTTCCATAAGAAAACGCAAACACATGATAGCGTGCTCGCGGATGTATGGATTGTGTTCGTCATAGCTGCAGCAGTTGAGTACAGCTTCGATGCCACCTAGTGGTCGAATCTGGTCCTGGACCTGGCGGTTCTTCCACACGAGTGAGGAGAGTACGAGAACTCCGAGTTTCTTTAGGTTGCGCCATTCGAAGTCGGAGGGCTCGTCTTGCGCTTCGTCGATGTAGGGGCGGGGTGAGGGCATATAGCCTTCGGGAAGCGTGAAGCCGCCCGTGGTATCGTAGGGGCGTTCAACAGCGACGGGTTCCTGGGACTCTCCGTCTACGGGGGGGCCTTGTGCGGCGTTCCTTAGAGGGGGGACGGTGAGTTGACCCTTGGGGATCGCGGCGTCGAGTTCCTTAAGGAGTGTCACAAGCTCGTTGGCCACCTCCCAATTACTCAACATGTTTTTCCAGACCTCGTGCTCAGTCAAGATGGCGAAGAATTCGAGGTATTGGTATACACCTTCGTACATGCGCTCCATATCCCAGAGGTTCAGCGGAAAGTCTTCGGGCTGCGCGTGACCGGCTCGGATCTGTCCTTGAAGGAAGATGAGAGCGCAAGTTTGCGGAATGATGTGGCGGCGGAACTCAGTGAGAAGGAAGTTGACCATATGGGCATCCCCTTGGTCGACCTGAGTCGTGTTGGGCTTGCTCGAACTCTTGGCGGGCGTTCGAGCTTGACGTGCGCGGAATATATTGGTGAGGAGTTTCATGATGACTGCCTGAGCAGGAGAGATGATGTCCTTTGACCTACTACGCTCATGAGCTTCGATCTAGTAGTGGGAGAATTTAGCACTTACTCTGATTCTCTAAAGGCATGGTAGGCGAATGGCAGTAATTGGTTCGCGAGTATCGCTTCCATAATCTTAACCATGAATTTGAAGTATAGCTCCTCTTCGCGCAGATCCCAGGCAGCAACGAAGATGAGCAGCTCTCGGAGAAGATTTCGTCCATTATCTTGTGCTAGGAGGAGATGACACCGCACACCATGCATACTTCTGATACTGCTGAAAACTGTTGGGTCGGCATGGTACCCAGGCTGGCCTTCTGAAGGCTCAACAATTCCTGCCATAATGATCATAGGCAGCACCTCGATTTCTGTAGGTCCCAGGATCAACGGCACATCAGTGAGCAAGCCGCGGCCCTCGTCGCCAGGAATTTCATCATAATCTTCATCATTATCGTCGTCTTCTGGCGGAGGCGAGGTCGGAGAGGCTACATCGCTGGTCAGTGCTGCAGCTGGACGCTCCGGATCTGGCTCCAGACGCTTCAATAGATCTTCCTTTCCGCTCCGAAGAATTTCGGCACCAAAGGATGGCGGGTAGGTCACGCGAAAGTCGATCTCACCTGCCGGAGAAGATCTCTTGATGGTAGGGTCCATCCTGGAGTCGGCCCATGGAGGTCTCGGGAATCGATTTTCGTCTATATTGGTAGCAGTCAGCTGACCAGGCTTGAAGGCGTATGGGTTTACGGCGATGGATGATCGCATTCGGTCAACATCCACTTGCAGCTGATTAATGCTGTTGGCGAGGGCCTGGACACTCTCTTCGCTCTTTGTGTGCTGGTTGACGAACTTTTTGTACTCGTTGGACTGGGTAATCTCATCGCGGTACCTGGCGACAACATCGGCGTAGAGCATGTTCCATTTCTGCCGACATTAGCTCAATCCATTGAAGAGAATGGTCTTCGTAAGTCGCCTACATTTTTATCCTCCTCCACCATGGACTGCCATCGTCTTCTACACTCGGCGGCAATCTCGGTAGCTCCGGCCTTCTCGCCCTGTTGTATGAGGGTCTTCTTCACCTCAGTTCCAACCTCTCCAATATAGAGCAAAAATGGCGAGGAAGCGGGTTGCTGTGGTATCTTGACACCATCCGACCCGTGAGCAGATTTCTGGCCATTTGATTCCGATTCAGTCTTGGCCTTTGAATCACGTTCCAATTTGCAGAACTTGTTCATCCTGTATTTCATTTCGGTGAAGTTGGGCAGCTCGGAATCGAGATGGCCGTCGAAGAGCTCGACCCAGAGCATCAACTTGCGCTGCTCGTTTCGTGCTACGAGGTTGTTGAGGTATTGGAGGCAGGTGATGAGCAGCTTCTTGTCTAGATCCCCCAAAGTTAAGCAGGCTCCATATGCACATGTTCGGGGATCTTACAAGAATTGATGACACTCTGCCATTTATCCTCTTCCACAGCCACATCGCCATCGTATCCCCTCGCTGTCACCCTTACACATATATTGATGAGAGCCAATATGTCCTTGTCGAACGACCGTATAGCTGACAAATTCTGTGTCTTCTCCCCGTTTACCAGCACATTCCGCGCGGTTGACACCAGCTGGTTCAATCTCTCCAGATCTTTGAGCAGACTAGGCGCGCACGAAGCTATAAGTGCGCCGGACATGGCTTCATAGTCCGTTGTCGCGGGGTCAGGCGGGGCGAAGGAGCGTCGTCCGAGCGAAGGAATAGCAACCTTCAAGACGGCAGCAAGGTCGTCCCAGAACAAGTACGACAGTCCCAGTTCCTCACTATCCTTTCATTAGCATCCATGATATACTTTAGCATATAGAACATGCATACCGGATCTCAAAATTGCGGCGCGTCTGCTCGAGTGTCTTCTTACACACGTCCCGGTCCAGCATGCGCATCGTCTCATCTTTGATGTACCCGGGCAGCTGGAAATGAACTATGTACGTGCCCAGCGCCAGGCGTAGCCGTGTGAGGTACGGCTGGGGGCCGGGCTGCTCCTCCAGCTCGTCGTCGTCGTCCATGGCGGAGTAGTGCCGCTACGTCTTGAAGACGCCGTGTTCGGCGAGGAGCGCGCGGTATGTCCAGAAGCGAATGTGCGCGGGTGAGCGTAGGATATAGAAGGTCTTGTTGGGTGGATAGTGAGCTGGCGCGCCTTCCTTGTCCCAGGCGCTTCTCGTTGTCGTCGTCGTCGTCGTCGTCGTCGTCGTAGCAGCTGTCGAAACCGCTGACATTTAGATGGGCGGAAGAACGATTGCGCGACGCTAGGGCCGTTCAAAATATTCTGAGTGGCGGGGGCGGGGTACGAGAGCGCAATCAACACCATGGTCATGAACAACTGCTACATATCCATTCCAGACATCACCGTCACGGGCCCTCCTTCTTTCCGGTCGGGCTGCCTCTTCCAGCGTTTGGAATGCGCACGTCCACTGACTCCACGCTCTATGCGTCGCTGCCTCTATTCGGCCCTACCCCGGGCGCCTGTTGCTCAACGTTTGAGATGCGCTGATGAGGCAGCCTCGGAACTTGACAGTGCATCTGTTGTTGGAGCCTGGGGGGTGATGTAATTTATATGATATGTTGTGGGATAGAATTAATAACATTTACTATTCTTTGATATTGACACCTCAACCCTTCATCAACCCTCTCCCGTTCATCAACATAAGTACAGCTTTATAGGTGTTTGTACGGGAGACTTTGAATCATCTCTTAATAGAAGATTGTACATGGTATAAAGATGTACAGGGCAAATTTAATCGGAAGGAGCACAGAAATGCCGCTCGCCCCGTCAGAGTGCCCGATTGGAATTTCAATCTTGGAACGAATAAAATGTGAGTGTGATACATGGAATTTTGTATCCCCCACGGGCATATGATTGTTCCTTTGAATTGACATCACGTACACATTCACTCATGTTCAAGTCCAAAGTAAACGGGAGATAAGAACGACAAAAAGGAACCGATTCTACTCCCCTTGTGGTGGTGGTATTACAGCTCCTCTGGCTTCAATCGAGCAGCCATAAACCGACTCACTTTCCTCGTCTTCCCGTTCCTTTCCTCCATAAGCGGATCTTCTTTCTCATCTTCCGTCGGCATGAACCCGCCTTGGCGGTTAATCATCGTGTTCCGCAATTTGTGATACTCGGCTTGGATTTGGCGGTTGACGACGACAGGATCGAACTCATCAGGAGCTTGGGGATCGGATGGTGTAAATGATTTCTCTACAACTTCGTTGGCAAGGGTGCGACCCGACGGTCCTGATGGGAACGGCTGTGGTTCTGGAACGGGCTGAGGGGGTAGCATATTGATGACGGGTTGGGTTGATGATGCTTTGGCGCTCTTAAACCGGGATACTTTTGTAGGCTTGGAGGGTGCTGTTGTTGTGGGTTGAGGAACTGGCCCTGATCGTTCTACGATAGTGTCCGATATCGTTAATTTTGAAGCGGTAGGTAGTTGGTCGGTTTCAACTGGTTCGTTCACGGGCTTGGGCGAAGGCGAGACGTCCAAATTGTCGGAAAATCGAACGCCCTTTTTCGTTGATTCCGAACTCGGGGCCACAGGTTCCACTTTGTTCAAGAGTTCATCCATCGTCTCGTCTTTCATTATCTTGAGTGTTCTAACATCATCGGCGTGCTCCGCGAGGGCATGGACATCACCCCGGGGTCCGACGTTCTCCATCATTCGAGCGTTCAACTTCTTTTCCAACTCCATCATTTGCTTCTTGTAGTCACTTGTGAGAACAGGTCTTGTCGATCGACCGTATTGATCCTCTTCTTCAATTTCACTATCCTCGTAGTTATCGTAATCATCGTCGTAGTCATTCATGTCCTTGTCCTCATTCTCATCCCCTGAATAGTCAATAGTGGGATGCTCGAGATCAATCTCGGCGACGACCGCACCAACTTCTGATAGACCATACTGCAGCATCTGTCTCCGGAGTTCAGCAGCTTCCGGGGTTTCGTCCTGGGGGATGATAGGATAAGACGCAACCTCATTGTCGTCATCATCGAGTTCGACTACTTTGGTACCGCGAGTGAAGTTGAAGTCCGCTAGGGCCTCATTGTATCCGGCAGTCTCAAGAGTTGACGAACTTTTGGTAGATGGAGCAGGTTTCGGCTCTGGAGCTGGCATTGCGTATACTGGTCTTGGCGGCTTGGGAGATGGTTCTAGCTTTGTATCCTCGGCAAATGATACTGACTTCTTTGACGTAGTAGCTTTTGGGATTGGAGGCTTGGATTTGGCCGTGGTGGGTGCTTGTTTGACACTAGTTGCTGTGCTTTCGCTTCTTTTCGATACTGAAGGCGTACTCGACGAAGGCTCGCCGGTCGGCACCTTTTTACGGTCGATTCCCTCCAGTTCGGCTTCCTTGAATCCAGCATTTCGAGGTTGCGAAATCGTACTCGATGAAGGCTCGCCGGTCGGCACCTTTTTTTGGTCGATTCCCTCCAGTTCGGCTTTCTTGAACCCGGCCATGCGAAGCACCTCCACAATCTCTGGCGCTGCCTTTCCAGGTTGCGAAATCGTACTCGAAACCACATTCCCCTTCTCGTCTAGCTCTTCCTGAAGATCTACTAGCGGCAGCCCTTCCTCATTCTCCATATCCGGTTCGAGCAACATAGAAACACCGGAGAGCTTCTTCTCGGCGCTATCCAGTTGTTTTTGGATAGTAGTAATGTTCTGCTGGACGTAGTCAACTCGCCTTGAGATCATGTCAACGACTTGGTTAGCAGAGCGCTTTGTGGACAGATCCTTTCCTAGAAGCTCCTCGACTTCCTTCTCGTTGACCAGCGACCCACAAAGATCACGGCCTATTTCGGTCATCTGGGTAGGCGAGGGATCTTCTGCGTTCTGGATCTCTTCTTTAAGCATCTCGTACTGGTATTCCCACGTCTTCCAGTGCCGCAGTGACTGGTCGAGTTTGGCGACATTCTCCTCGAGCTGGGCACGGCGGCGCTCAACGCTCTCCATGGTATTTTGCGCAGTGGTCGCCATGTTGAGAAGGATGACGGGGGAGTGGAGGCGGGGATGGTGCGGCGAAAAGAAACTTGAGTGGAGCGAGGCCTTAGCGCGCTTATATAACGGTTCCTTAAAGTGAGCTATGTCAACACCTCCAGGCACCTCCAAGAGTGCATCCCAAGGCTGTTATCAAATCCTAAGCGAGCTTTAGTAGTGAAGCAGCTTCATCCCCTCACAGACTCTTGTGAGAGCAGTCGCCAAGCTTTGTCCATTAGTCATCATCGAGCTTCAAGTCCCAGAGCTCGTCTTCCTCTAACCTCAAGCTCCACGCTTCCGCCATGACCACACACGCCCTCTCTATGTCGAAGCCCGCTCCCCGCGCCACGGGGTCGTCGACCAAAGATGGCGGTGCGTCATTCCTCTCAAACTCCCTCCACAGCCTATCCATCCAGCACCAATTCCCTTCCAAACCCGCGCGCTCCGTCCCCGCTGACTCTTCCTCAGACATTTGCCCCGTGTGCAAATCGTCGCGATACCTGAACCCGAATATGAAGTTCCTAGTGAATCCGGAGTGCTACCACAAGATGTGCGAGTCGTGCGTGGACCGGATATTCTCACATGGGCCAGCGCCGTGTCCGATTGCGGGGTGCAAGAGGACGCTGCGGAAGGCAAAGTTTCGGAGTCAGACGTTTGAGGACCTGAAGGTGGAGCGGGAGGTCGATATTCGGAGGCGGGTGGCGAGGGTGTGAGTGCTAGTCTACAATCTCAGTTTGAGCGCCAGAGAAGCTAATAATTGAAATCGCAGAATGAACAAAGTCGAAGCTGACTTCGAATCTCTCAAAGACTTCAACGACTACCTCGAATCCGTAGAAACTACCACGTGGAATCTCATCCTCAAAGTCGATGTTGAGGCCACCGAGCGCCGTCTACGACTCTGGGAAGCAGCCCAGAAAGCCGAGACCAACTCCACCAAGCGCTCCCTAGTTGAAGATCCCTCCCTCCTCTCTGAAACCTCACACGTCATACTCAAGAAAGGCGGAACGCAGCGTAAGCAACAATTGGGAAGCACAGATGACCCTCTCGCTGGGTCGGGCAACGATCCGGAGACAGGGTTCGTGTTCCATGGCCTAAAGAAGCGCGTTGCGCCAGAACCAGAGAAACCATATGATCCGTATGAGGGGTGGAGCATTGATCCGCAATACTATGTTGTGCAGGACGACTACAGCGTTGACTGGCTTACAAAAGCTAAAGACGATCCTGTGCATTCTGTCGGGGGATACGACATGCGCGATTTCTACTCGAGGGCGCTAAGCGACGCGTTTAGCGGGTTTGGCGTGTTCATTGAAGATGAAAAGACGCTGGAGGAGAATCCAGGAGCTACTGCGGCTGTGGCAAGTGGAGGACAAGACGTGAATATGGACGACGTTTTTTAGCTTCTATGATACCCCGGCGTTTGCATTATATCAGAAAGCATCAGGCGGCGTTCCGGAGGAATAGTACATCTTCGATCTGGGTTGGATCCAAAAGGCGATCTAGGTAGTGAGGCATACTCGGCGTCCAGCGGAGATCTCTAGGATATGTATAAATATAAGAATTGAAAATAATTGAAAATGAACACATGATTTACATTCAACCATGATGCATGTGAGTCTTGGGAATGCTACATGTTCATGGTTACCCGGAACATAAGTCTGTCAACCTTAACCCACTTGAACAGCTTCAAGATTAGATATCCAGAAGTGTATGTAAAATACAACAAATCGCCAACCAACGCCAATTCCGAATCTTGTAGACTAATTTAATCCATCACCAAGACCTTTCGCCAATGTTTGCACCCAGGCACCGCCGATCGATATCTTGACATTTTCATTCGTTGTCTCCTCTCACACCCAACGCTGAAACTACAATCTCGCCTCCAAACTCCTTCGCTCCACCTGTCCAGCTGCCCCTTGATAACTGGTATCATCCTGATACGCAAATTGCTCATCAGGCACCGCATACCCCTCTCCACCCCTATTCCCCTTTATCCCCCTCCTAGTCGGGTTCGGATTCAACTCCTGTCCCACGTCCTCCAGCCCGCCCTGCATCTTATCCTCCCTCTGCTGTAGCGGCGCAAACTTCCCCCTTCGCCCCACCTGCTTCAATGTCCGGATGTCCAAGCCCAGCGCTAGGGCCGTAGACAGGAAACCGAGTAGTGCGAAGGAGAATAGCGCTTTGTAGATCCGGCATACCATTATCCCGGTATTGGTGTCCCAGTTCAGCCGGTTGCAAACGTGGCCGAGAGTCCCGGCACTCCACCATGTAAGGAGCGAGAAGGAGAGGGTCCAGAGGAGCGTGAGGAGCGCGTTGAGGGAGGTGTTGAGGAGGGGGTTTAGGGTGTGGAGGGCGTGGAGGATGAGAGTCGTGGCGAGGAAGACGAGGGTGAGAAGGGAGGTCGTAAGGAGCTGCGGCGGTTGAATATTAGTATGTATTTTTTAGAGTGAGGGTTGGGAGGAGAGAGGGAAGAGGGAAGAGTACAGGGAGACTGTACCAAGATGAACGTCCACGGAAGCCGGTAGTGATCGTGCTGTAGCTCCTTCAGGAAATATCCCATTATGGCCGCGACGATGAGCGCCGACACGAGTTGTAGGGACCGAATTATGTGGAAGGGGAGGACGGGGTACGGAGATGGTTTTGCGCGAGGTTTAGGCGCCATGATGAACAAGATGTACTGAAGACTACGATAGAACAAAAGATGATGTGTTCTATGGCAGGATCTGTTGCGAATGCAATGAGTGAGGTCTAAAGAATGGCTAAGTGGCGGGCAACCAGGGGCTTTTCCACTTCAGCTGCCTGCTCAGCTGCAGCCACAATCGCTTGCTGGCGCGGCTTGGACGGCTGGATCTTACGCCGATTCAGTAGTCGCACCGCTCAATCCACTTCTTTATATTTTCGAGATGTTTATGTTTCCGTCGATGAACATTGATGATGCGGAGTCGAAGCTTCCCCGCGGAGTTCCTGGACGATCTGACTGTCACTCGTCGATCAATTTAGTGTGAAAAGGTGGGGCCGGGTCACGTGCACCGATGAGATCTGTATGAGTAAGCGACCTACCGCATCCCCTCTTTAGCAAGACGTCAATCCCAGGCGGCATCCGCGGCCGAAATAGGCGATTAGTAAATGCCGGCGGCATCTTACTGTTGTCGGCGGTATATTCATGATGAAAAAGACGTGGCATCTCCTCGGACGAGTGAGAGATGTGATTCCATATCATTTGAGCTGTGTTGCAAAAGCCACCTGTGAAGAATAAGAATCCTTAAATCAAAGACAGCCGATCAAGCCACCTCATCTTCCGATATCGACGTTCATCATGTCATTCTCATTGGGCATGCCTTTCAACGAAGGCGAAGGAAAGATGCACAAGCTTCTTCATGTCCCAGACCACGACAATCCGACCTCCACTATGCTGACGGCTCAGGCGTCGTTCCTGTTACAGAGAGCACCGCTACTCGCCATCGGAGCCCTAGACGCGCAAACCCGGCCCTGGACGAGCTTATGGGGTGGACAACCCGGATTCTCTCAGCCTTTGGGCGGCGGCATCATAGGGACTCGTACCATCGTCGACGGTGTGAACGATCCTGTTGTGCAAGCGCTCGTGGGTGGTGTGGAGAAGGGCGAGATGGTGCAAGACGACACGAAAATGTTCGCCGGTCTAACGATCGACTTGATGACAAGAAAAAGGGTCAAGATCTTTGGTCACATGGTCGCCGGATCCGTGGGCGAAATCGACGTCGAATTTGAGGATGGTGCAGAAAAACCTGAAGGAGCGCCCTCGAAGCAAGACCAGATCCAACTTGTTACTAAAATCGAGCAGAGTCTAGGAAACTGCCCCAAGTACTTGAACCAGTACGAAATTCGACCAGCTCTTGTGACTTCTAGACTCCTATCCCAGAGCTCAGAGCTATCTGCGGAAGCGAAGGATTTGATATCGAAAGCGGACATGTTCTTTCTCTCAAGTAGCACCCCTGAAGACATGGATACGAATCATCGTGGAGGTCCCCCTGGCTTCGTCCGCATCCTGTCCGACACCGAAATTATCTACCCGGAATACTCCGGAAATCGTTTGTACCAGACTCTCGGTAACCTTCAAATGAATCCTCGAGTTGGAATCACATTCCCAGACTACGAGACCGGCAACGTCCTGTACATGACTGGGACTGCAGAAATCCTTGTCGCATCCGATGCGGCAAGTCTCCTCCCGGGAAGCAATCTAGCACTCAAGATTACGGTCGAAGAAGCGCGCCTCGTAGAATCCGGGCTTCCGTTCCGCGGAACGAGGAAAGATCCCTCGCCGTATAATCCTCTGATTCGAAAGCTTGCAACAGAGGGGAACATCAAGTCCACCCTTTCCGACTCTCACAAAACCGCACAACTCATTAAGAAGACCGCAATTTCACCCTTGATATCTCGCTTCACATTCTCAGTCCCCGAGGGCGTGGAGTATAAGCCGGGACAGTGGGTTGCGTTAGACTTCAAAAAGGACCTTGATTATGGGTACTCACACATGCGCAATGATGACCCGCTGAGCCTAAATGATGATTTTGTCAGGACATTTACGATTTCTTCGACGCCGGGGTCGGAGGGGAGGGAGAAGGAGTTCGATATCACGATCAGGCAAGTTGGGCCTGTCACAAGTTATCTGTTCAAGCAGAATCAGCGCGGTGGGTTCGAGGTCCCGGTTTTAGGCATAGGTGGCGAGTTCGGAATCGAGCAGGAAGAGAGAATGACACCGTTTATCGCGGGTGGGGTGGGCATTACCCCGTTACTAGGACATTTGAAGACTTTGGTATTGGAGCCAGAGAAGTTCAAACTACTCTGGACCATACGACTAGTCGATGTTGATCTAGTGCTTGAGATCCTACAACAGTATCCTGGTCTTGCGAGGTGTACGGAAGTGTTTTTCACAGGCACGAATGCACTACACGACTTTGAAGAGAAGATTGCGGTGTTGAGGGAGTTGGGGACCAAGATTGAGAAAAGAAGGATTGAGCAAGCTGATCTTAATGCTGTAGATGCAGAGACATGGTATCTATGCGCGGGAAAAGTCTTGAGGACACAAGTTTTGAATTGGTTGGAGGGGAAGAAAGTCGTTTTTGAGGATTTTGATTATTGAAAACGTTTGTTTACCTACATGTCATCAAAATTATTTATATATGGTACAAGTTTACTACTCCAACTGATCAATACTAAATTTGATCTTCCTCCTTGAAGATTCCAGATTCCTGGGTAAGGAAGGCTTTGGGTGAGAGCTTTGTACAACGAGGCTTTCGCAAGCAGGCAGGTTATCAGGCTTGCGAACCAAAAAAAAAAAGTCCGCAATTTGTGGATGAGCAAAGTAGTACTAGCTAGGTCAATTTCTAGCTGGGGAGGGGCGGAGCAAATGTATATATACAGCCAAGACAGCTGACTGATTAATGATTGTCTCTCGGGGCCAAGATTGACCCAAATAGGCCCATTGCTTAGATGGACTTTGTGGGTCGTGCCACAAGAGTCCTGGCCTCGTCGAGCAACCTACTGGTAGCTCTTTTCAATATTCTGTACTTAGACGCCTAGTCCTTTCCAAAATCGGCAATAAAGAAATGCTCAATATTTCGATTAGCTCCTACATTCTTATAAGTTTAGCCCTTGATCACTCAACATAATGAACCATCTTTGCTAATCATTATAGATGTTAATTTTCCATGACGTGCTCTATTATAACCGGGCATATATCTACAACGAGGAAAGCCCCATGACAACACCCAGCATACGTGTTAAATCGGGATAGAAATGCGTTAGTGATATTTAACATTTATATATCAATTTGAATGTCCATCTTAAGTTATGGTGAAAGGTAAAGTGAAAGGTAATGTGTGAGTGAAGAAATCTAGTGCGTCTGTAAATTATGTCCCTTCACTCGCGCTCTCACTTACGTTAACGAGAGACACAAGTTTAAAATTGCCGACCCTTTGACTAATCTTTCCCTCGGAAATCCTGACACCCTCCAACTTATAAGAACCCACTTCCTAAATACAAAGACAACCTACCCGCGACACCGTCGACAAGATGTCCAACGACAACATGAAAAAAATCGACACCATCACCACCACTATGGCCAACGTTGAAATCGATAGTGAGGGCCCTAATGCGATGATGAGCCGGCTCGCTGAACAGATGTTAGACACCGACCTCCAAGAACCTACATATGTTTACCAAGGCGAGGAAGTCTACATCCCTCCCGGCACCTCGCTTGAAGACGAACTGTTGATCCTAAGTGGCGTGGATCCTAGCCACTGGGACACATATGCCCCATCTGAAGATGCAGAGCTACAAGCACCCAACCAGGCCAAGGAGCAAGACAAGCAGGGCGCAGTCCGGCGCAAGTACGAGTGTTACCTGGACTTTTCGGACGAGGATCTAGCGGACGCCCCGCTTCCGGACGACTTGGACGAGTTGAATGAGCTGGGATCGATGATTTCGGATGCGCTCTGGAATAACAGTCCTCTCACAAATGGCAAAGTGCTCTTCTCTCCTCGCGCACATCCGAATTACCCCTGCTGGTTGCCAGAGCACCGTGTAAACAAGGTCATTCGAGATGCTTACACTGCGGCGAAGACGAAATGAGTCTGGTTCGATGGACATGGTCTAGGATGTCTTGCAGAGGTGTCTATTGAAGCCTTCCTGGCCCTGGAGGATGGTAGAGCAGGAAAACGAGAATTATGTATGGCAAAGACCAACATTCTATAATTTAGACTTGAAGCCCCCCACCACGCGGTAGTATGCGGGAATGGTGTTGATTAGCAACATTATGTGGACCTAGGTTCAGACATCGTGGAAAGAATGCATGGGGTTTAAAAATACACGATGGAGTGATTAACATTGTGCTCTTGCATCGAGCATCCCACTGCCTTGTGCGTGCAAAGTGAGCTAGACATGTGACTCTACACCAACATCCTCACATCTCATCCAAAATTACTAGAGCAGCTCCTAGCAACTAATGGCTTCATAGACATACCAACCTACATCAAACTCAAACCCTGCCGCCAAACTCAAAATGTCTACACAAGACAACATCATGGACATCAACGACCCCGCCATGACAATGTCCACCGTTTGGATTGGCCCCAACGCACCAACCACACAAACCAACGGCCTCGCCGAGCTGCCAGTGGGCGAAGCACATCGGATTCTGGCACGTAAAGAGGCTGCTGGGGGGTTGCCAGACGGCAAACCCAAGCTAGCAGGGCAGCATCCCGTAGACAAGGCCCACGACCCCGTCACAGCACCCAAGGGCGGCACACCTCGGTCACCCCCACAAGAAGTCAGCCGAGTAATACATAATAAGGAATCTCTGGAAGCTAATTAGCTAACTCACAAGAAGCTGGTGGATGCGGTCCCTAGTAAGAACAGCTCCTACCTCCCATCGAGGACGAGATCTTGGCCACCGTAGCGCGGCCAGCGGGGAGAGAGGAGCTAGAGACTTAGGGACTACATCTCAGACGGCTCTGAACTTGGCACTGACTGGGGGCGAGCGACGATGCCTTTCTCTCCGTGGGTCCATCCTTACTATGCGTGCCAGGTGCCTGCCACGGAGTCGACGACGTCGTTTGGAATGCTCATTTAGAAATGGTGGTGGCTTGGAGGGGAGGTTTCACCGCGGTGGACGTGCTGGGAGATGTGGCTTGGACAGTTGAACTAAGTAGAAGGGGAGGGGGACTGCTTGCTATTCGATCGGGGGTGCTGTTTTAGCAACGAGGTGGAGATACTCATGTGGGAATATGAATATAAATGTGAATGTGAAATGCGTTCTACGTGTCAAATGAAATAGAGGAGTGCTGAGGAATGTACCTGTTTATTTTCATTGTAGTTTGTGGTCCTCTACTACGATAGCTTCATGTTTGGTACGCTATGAGCAAGCCAGAAACAATGCATTGTGTCGGATAGCAAGCCATTTGTTCCCATCCTCTTGTTCGAGAACAAACCATTCGATCTTATCTCGTTAATATGTTTCTTATAGCAAACTTTCCCAGCAAGCGCAGAGCAGTAGTTGGATAAATTGTTGCCCCATCTTACATGAACATAGAATAGATTCATAGTTCAAAACCATAGCAACAGAGTTCTGAGACTGCATAAAGAAGTGAGCAACATTGTGCACTTGCATCGAATCATCTTCCATTCCATTGTACATCAAAGGAACGATAACTATAAAGCTCTACTATTCCTTTCTAGCCCTCGATTCCCCTTCGCTAGATTACCTCCCAGCACTACTCACATTATACATACAAGAAATCTCAAAGACTAAAGATCAATAACAAAATTACGGTTACTATCATGTCTACCAATAACAACGACAAAACAATGGGAGACGTCGACGCCCTAACCTCCACCATGAGCACCATAGAAATCGACGCCCCAGGCCCCGGCGCCCTCGTCGACAATCTCGCAGAGCAACTCCGCAGCAGCACCATCCTCGACCCCTCAACCTCGATCGACGATGCCACGCGGATTCTCGAGACGGCTGACCCCTCGACGTGGGAGTTCGGCGACGGGCCGAGGTCCCCGGAGCAGATCCGCGCCGAGATAGCGCTGGAGGTGGTGATCACCGCGATGGAGTACGAGCATGAGGGCCAGCAGGCACCCCCACAGCAAGCAGACCCCGTACACCCACAGCACCAGGACAATTCAAGTTGGCCGCTCCTGGAGCTGGCGCAGGCCTTGGCCGCGCAGTACGGACACTACCTCGACTTCGAGGGCGAGGACCTTGCGGGCGCGAGCTTGCCTTCGGACTTGGGCGAGCTGGAGGTCCTAGGGCTTCTAATGTCGGATGTGCTCTGGAAGCGCTGGCAAGAGAGCGATGGGACGACGATGTTGGTGTTTTCGCCACGGGCCCACCCGTGCTATCCGTGTTGGTTGAGGGAGCATGCGGTCAATGAGGTTTTATGGGATGCTTATGATGCGATACTGGCTAGTCAGGATGCTCATGATGCGATGCTGACTAGTCGGTATCCGGGGTGGCCATCGGGGGATGGAATGAGTGGACATGTGCTGAGGGACGCGAGATTTGGGATGTGAGGGCAGGGGGCAGGGAGGGGGGGTCGATTGGAAAGAGAGAGGAGATGTGGACTATGTGGTTGGTAGGCTATGTGTCTGTTCTACTCGGAGATTAGGGGCGAGAGAGGAAGATTAATTAGAAATACAAATAAGCTGTATGCCAGATAGCTAGTATACTATGTGTTTATTTTACTTATAAAATATAGAGATGAGAGAGATGAGAGAGAGGTAGGATTATTGAAAAGATGAAGGAGATGTATACCACCTAGTTTTCTATTCTACTTGAAATGAAAAATAAGAGAGAGGTAGGTCGAGAAAATGCAAATGAGATGTGTACAACATAGTCGGTATGCTATGTGTATATTCTACTTCGAAATTAAGGATTGAGAGAGGGATGGGCCGAAAACAGAAATGAAAAGTGCAAGGTGCATCAGGAGTGTGACTTGGTAAGCACACTACATCACTGTTTAGCTATGAGGCTGCCATCGACATCTTAGACGTGTAACTTGCATCCACACGTAACGGAACAACCACTGTAACTGAACAACAACCGCTTATTAAGCATTTTTAATACACCTCCGCAAATATATATAGTTGCAACTATTATTTTTATTCTTCTTTAGTTATTACTGTATACGAAATTATGTTGCAATTAGAAAATTACAGTGATCTTGGGCATGCTGTTAATTAATCTGTTCGCGGCGACTGTTTACGTTTTATCTGCTAACCTCTACCTAACTACAAAATATAGCATATTTTGGAACTATGTTATAATAGCTTAGTTAAGACTGCCTATGTCTACAGGCTTTTGATACTCTTAGAAACTAGCAGCCAAGAGTTTCTCTGTACGAAGGGATATACCTTCGCTCGCCTTTAGCCTCGCCGGCGGTTGACGTCTACAAAAGCGCTCAAGCCCCTGAACAAGAACTGGCCACAAGCATTTACTCGTCGCCACCTAGAACTCAAAGCAAGGAGAAGCAGGGCGATAGACTATAATCGCTATAACAACAATATACACAATAAAATTACTTAGTGGTTTAAGGTGATTGAAGCAGAGCTTTGTAAGTCAGACACTGTGCCAGATAATGTCTATAATATAGACAAGACAGGAGCCATGCTTTCTCTGCTAGGCTGTGTCAAAGTCCTTCTGAGTAAGGATGACCAGCGAGACTATAGAGGTGCTGATGTTAAGCAGACAATAGTGTCTGCCATTAAGTGCATATCCGCAAGTGGTGAGTATCTAGACCCAATAATTATCTAGCCAGCCTCCACCCATCGGAGCAACTAGACAACGTATCCCACTCCTGGATAGGTCTATGCTTTCTCTGAATCTGGGTATACCAACTCCTATATTAGCTTGCAGTAGATGAAACAAGTATTCAATCCCTAGACAAAGGCACGAGCTAACCAGAAACCACGGATCCTAATATGTAACGGCTTTGGAACCCACGAGACCCTTGAAATCCTAGAGTTCTGCTTTAAAAACATTATAATTCTGTGCTGGCTCCCCTCCCACACCTCTCTTATAAGCTCCAGCCCTGCAACGATGCAGTTTTCGGTCCTTTAAAAACAGCTTACCGCGACCAGGTAGAACGGCTCTATCGCACTGGTGTAACCAATGTCAATAAGGAGCACTTCACTGCTCTGTATAGTCCTGCGAGGGCGAGGGTAATAACTAAGAAGAACATCCTTGCAAGATGGGCCAAGACCGGTTTGTTTCCATTCAATCCTGACAGAGTAAGGTCAATCCCGGGGTCGCGGGACGCACGGTGTTATGAGACAAATCATGAGTACTTCAACTTTAGAAGACGATTGTCTTTCCTAAAAAGCTTATAATTGCGGTATCTATACCGGAATAATTTCTACACCTTCTCATGATACTTCGAACCCTGTTTGAACTGGAAAATTACAATCGCATTGGGACTTTTTAAACTTGGGCGCGATGAGCCTTCTTTTTATGGCCAAACTAGTCCTTTCTATGTACACCTACGACAAGGCTTTCGCTTAGCCAAATTCTATGCCAAAGATTGTTCCTGACTCTTAGAAACCGGCCCTGATGAAATTACTGTGTAGGCTAAACATCAGCTTTATGGCTGGCGTGGCGCGAGGATTCATGCAGTCTCGCCACCCTGGTCAATACTTTTGTTTAAGCAGCTTCTATATCTGGTTAGATTGAGCCCGTACTATGCTGTAACGCGATGTAAATTACTATGTCAGAGCTGCCAAGCTCGTCCGCTGTCAGCTTGTGGCTTTGCAGACTCTTGCGTTCTGATTGGCAGCCTTGTTAGTACAGCGGCAACCGAAATCGATTTCCGGTTCCTGCACATCCGTTTTTCTGAGCGCAGGAACGACGACATGACTGTCAATAGGCCCGTGAAGCTCGCTGGCCATCCTTTAAAGAGATGGCCTTGTGGCATGGAGCGGGAGTGGATGCGACGGCGCAAGCGCTGTGGTGTTTTCAGCCGCGCAGGTATGCGACAACATAGCGTAGCGAGGGTTGTTGTCGCCGGCAAATTCGGTTAGGCTGGGCTCGCCGCCGTCGTCCAGTTTGAGGAGACGCATGATGAGGAGGTCGTCTGAAAGCTCTAGAGGAAAATGTAGGTAGAGAAAGATATAGATTTAGTGTGCTGTGTTGAATAACCAAAAGGACGGCACTGTGTATGGCACGTGCAATGGACTCGATAATTAAATTAGGATCGCTAGCAGCATTGCAGGCGCGGCGCAGCCAGAGTTTCTGCCTGGGCTGTGCGGCTGAAAACACCACAGCGCTTGCGCCGTCGCATCCATGCCCGCTCCATGCCGCAAGACCATCTCTTCAAAGGATGGCCACCGAGTTTCATGGGCCTATTGATGGCCATGTTGTCGTTCCTGCTCCGTACTGCGGGCCGGGCGGGACGATGAACTTCAATTTTGGAGGGCCCACGCAACCACAGCCAAAACGCGAGCCCTTCTCAACAGTCCCCTTTAGGCGCGACCCCGACTTTGTAGACCGCCCTGACATCCTAGCCTGGATCCACAAGAATTGCGCGGCCCCGGCCAGTCGCACGGCCCTCGTTGGTCTCGGGGGTGTAGGGTATGCTAACTACTCCTGATCGACTGCGCTTTACGTTTAACGACACTGTAGCAAGTCGCAACTCGCCATCCAGTACTGCCATGATGTCCGCGAACGCGAAGCGTCACCGCGGACCTGGGTGTTCTGGGTGCACGCCAGCACCCGGGCACGTTTTGAAGAAGCATACCGAGGTATCGCGGATCAGCTCGAGCTCCCTGGCCGATACGACCCCAAGATCAACACCCTCCAGCTGGTGAGGAACTGGCTGCGCGACGACGCCAACGAGCGGTGGACTATGGTGCTGGACAATGCAGATGATATCGAAGTGTTCCATCTAAAGCAAAAACGCAGAAGGGACGATTCTGAGGACATGCCAGCGGCGTTGGCAGCGTTCCTACCCCAGAGCCGCAATGGATCTATCTTAGTCACATCGCGAAGCAAGGATGCAGCAACCCGGCTAGTAGGAGACTACAAGAATATAAAGGACGTGCATGCTATGGACAAGGGCCAAGCTATGCAGCTTCTACGTAACAAGCTGTGCGATACTTCAGATGAAGGTGGCATGGCGGCTCTGACCCACGCCCTTGATTGCATACCTCTTGCGATCAGCCAAGCAGCGGCGTACATTAACCGGGGTGCACGAATGACAGTATCGTGCTACCTGCAGGAGTTCTGGAAAAACGACAAGAAAAAAAGAAGCCTACTCAACAGGGACGCAGGCGACCTCCGTCGCGATGAAAGCGCAACGAATTCTGTAGTCACCACGTGGAAGATGTCGTTTGAGCAGATCCGCAAGGAGAGGCCATCAGCGGCTGACTTGCTGTCACTAATGAGCTTCTTTAACCCGCAAGGGATTCCAGAAGCAGTGCTTCGCGTTTACACAAGTAGTGCAAAACCAAGGGCTAATAATAGCATTTGCGCTAACGACGACGATGACGACAACGGCTGCTTTAATGATGACCTGGACATTCTCATAGCCTACTCATTAGTAAGAGTAATAGCAGATAGAGACGCGTGCGAGATGCATCAGCTTGTGCAGTTCTGCACAAGAGAGTGGCTGTCGTCATTTAACCAAGGGGAGCAATGGAGGCGCAAGTTTCTAATGTTAATGGCAAAAGAATTCCCTAGTGGGAGCTTTGAGAACTGGGCGAAGTGTCAAGCACTGTTTCCTCATGTGGCGCCAATGTTTGAGAATGAGCCAGCTCAGGAGGAACTGCTAGGGGACTGGGCACAAGTGCTCAGCAATGCTGGATGGTACCTATGGACGAAGGGGCAATATAGGGAAGCTGAAAGTATAGTAAGGAAGGCTGTTAAGAAAAAAGAGAGTATAGCAGGGCAGAACCATTTTGGTACGCTGAATAGCGTAAGCATCCTGGCGTTGGTGCTGGAAAGTCAGGGGAAGCACGAGGCGGCTGAGGAGATGAACCGGCGAGCGCTGGAGGGAAGTGAGAAGGCGCTGGGGAAAGAGCACCCCTCCACGCTGACCAGCGTGAGCAACCTGGCGTTGGT
>MU001901.1:0-73488 GCA_010093585.1 Melanomma pulvis-pyrius CBS 109.77
ATCAAGCAATTGGCTTAGTTGAAAACAGCGTTGGCGATTTCTAGGCTTATAACTGTTGAGGAGCAGAAGGAGAGGCAATTAAGGGCAAATTGGAGTAGTGGAACTGAGTTGATTGTATTAAGGAGGGACTAACTACAGTATATATAGGCCATAATGAAATAAGTAAGCAATGACAAGGATTCACAGAACCTGAGAAAATAGCTAGTAAAATGAGCCCTTCTGGGAATAGCAGCCATTGGCAAAGCACGTGAGCTGAGCCTCAACAACTCAGCACCTATGATTTCTACCGTTCTAGGTTTAACCTAAAATTCTCTACGTACAAGGCTTCTCAGTCTACGAGGAGCAAGATCCAGATGAGCATGTGTGAGACTATAACCTCAATGAACTCTACCCTGGTGGTGCAGGCCATCTCTCGTCCTACCTTCAAGGCTTGTTCGAATGGATGTTAAAATAAATTCAGGAGACTGCCATCGCGATAGTCATTATTTTCATCCTCGAATTCGTCGTAGTTGTTCTCTTGGTCGACATAGTACTCTGGCGGGTGGGCGCTCTCCTCTCCAGTGATCCATTTCAGATCTAGCAACTCTGCCTTGTCTCCGTCGACCTTGGTATCAGCGTCCGTCGGCTCGGTCTCAGCGTGGGTCTCATATTACTAAGCCAGGGCTTCCAACCGAACGCATACTGAATCGCGCAGGGCTTTTTGTCCACGATTTGTCTCACTTTTGGCGTTCAGTCGTGCGTGAGGGTAGACCTAAGATATACTTGCACGCACACGATTCGATTAATATTTTGACTTTGTTTATTCGTTGCGCTGACGAATTAAACGAATTCGTAACGCAATAGCTCCTATTTACTGCCAAGAACGCCAAGGTGATAGAGTTTAAAAAGAGGTGGCTGAAAGGCACGTGATACACGCACATGATCTGGCACGTGACCATTCGCCAAGCCGCAACACGCACTTCGCTCGTGCGTCTCACGTGACTGAAACATTCACGAAAGGTTCAGAAGTAATTCGTTCGATTAGAAGCCCTGCAACCAGCTCTCGATGCCTAATCCATTGTTAGAGGAGGAGGAGGAAGAGCCTTGTGTTAATTGTTAGCGTCCACGCATATTGACTAGATGAATCGAATGGGACTACGGCGATAGCGATTGAAAGTAGAGAAGAAAGGCCAACAATGTTAAGGAGTAGCCTGTTCCCGAAGCAATGGCAGCGATTGGAGGAGGATGAGGCTAGACCTAGAGCGAGAGATAGTAATGTTTAAGTATGAGAGGCTTGGAGAAGTAAAGATGGGTAAGGGAGGGAGAATGAACAAAGATATAGGATGGCGGGGATCCAGTTTCTGCTCCCTTCTTCGAAAATGTTGAACAAGGATGGCAGAAGCCGTTCTTTGAGTGATGACTTGACCCGCTTACTCTTTTGGCATTCCTATCCCTACAGGAGGTAGGGGTCATGAGCATTGTGCCACCTTTGACCGTGAAATACGCAAGTATTCGAGATTTGGAAGGTCCCCCGTGGAAAATGACGATACTGTTCCAAAACAAGAGTTAATTTGCTGTCTAGTTTCTAAAATAAGTTAAACAACATAACAACAGGCCTATATTAGAGATAGTAGCACCCCGTTTGAGCTACCTGAGCCACGCTTGCGACTTTCGGGTTACTTTCGAACAGGGAATAAACCTCAACGTCCCATTATAAAGGCCACTCGTCTAACAATCATTTTTCATCGCTCGTAATATACTAAATTTGATAGTCATACCATTGTTCATATAGGAAAAATTCTTTCTGGTCGGAGTAGAATGATAGCAATCCGTATACTTCGCTTTGGTTGTTTAAAGTCTAGAATGTAAATTTCCGTACGGATTACGATTTGATTCGTTTAAGAAATAAGACAAGCATAGTTAAATATGCCTTGATATATTAAGTACATAGGTAGGCTAACTATTGTAAGACCGTTGGAGATATTTTCCACTTCTTATTCTCTCGCGGGCATAGTATGACGTCGACGTCATTGTCCGGCATGATAACAGCTGAACCTTTCGACGACAAGCTGTCTGTACGAATGACTGGCCATTTCTCTCCTCCAGCTGGTACAATATCGAAGCGTAGAATTAGAAGGGCGGCAAGACTCAAGATCTCGTTGATAGCGAAATGCCGACCGGGGCACAAGTGTAGACCGCCACCAAAGCCCCGGAAGGCACCATGATTACCAGATTTGGAATCAAAGCTATAACTAGCCCCGTCTAAGATCGACTTTGTGAAGCGCTTGTAATCGAATTGATTGGCATCAGAACCCCAGACGGACGGGTCGAAATGTTGCACAGTGGCGGGCATCATAACCATGCTACCCTTCCTCAGTAGGTGTGTGTTGTCCAGCTTGTGGTCCTCAAGGACTGCGCGTATTGATTGCGCTACTCCATAATAGCGCATAACCTCGTGGAACGCGGAATAGAGGGTCGGACACGAGGGCTTGATAGACTCAATATCCAAATAGCACACACCATCCCTCTCGTGAACCAAAGGCGCCAATTCCTGACGGCAATCCTCGAGAGCGGCAGGGTCAGAAAAAATGTGATACAATAGCCAAAATGCAGTAGGGGCGCTGTTTGTAATGATACTAAAAGCACCAGCAACCTCTAGTTTTGCAATGTCTTGGACATCAGTAATTTGATATCTGATGATGTGGTTGTAGCGAGCCTTCATGAAGTCGGATGCTTCTTTGGGGCAACCAACACTAAAGTATCTGGTGAATGATTGCACCAGAGTCTCTCGTGCTTGGCGTATTTTTCTTGTGGCAAAGGAGGGAATGAACCTCATAGCAAGTGTAGTGACCCCTGTCTCAAAGGCGCTATTGCTGTTAGCTACATAGCGAGATCATTTCAGGTCGACTCACTACCATGCTGCCTCAACGACTGGGTCGTGAAACGGGTTTTGGGTTCCATATACAGCATCAGTAGCCCCATGAAGAATGGTAGAACGTGTCCAGGCAGACAAAGAGACTTGGTACGTCCTCCTAGATTTAATCTCCAACCCATCGACCAGATCTATAAAGGTAGAGGCAGCTCGCCTAGTTAAAGCATCCAGGGAAGTACTAGGCGCTATGGTATGGTACATTTCCTTATTGAAACCTAAAAGAAAGCCGTCATCCGTCAACATGTCTTGGGTCATAGTCTCATTTGCGGCGTTGCTCGTTCCAGCAATCTTAACGATGGCCTGTCCCATGATGGGCCCAAAGCTGAGCACATGATGTTGCTTTTGGGCGGCAGTGATGAGGGAAAGCTTGTTCAAAACGTAGATCCGAATTCCGGGAAGACGTAATGTGTAGGCTAGCAGACCATATTTGTTTCTGGTATGGGTAAGCCAAAGATGGACTATGATCTGGGATCTGACTCGGACTACTGGTGAAAAAGCATGCTGACCTCATTCGAAGGTGTAATTGTGACTTGAAACGCAACATCTGAATAATGGGCCCAATGAACGGAGTAGCATTCTCGGTAATTGGAGGCTCATCCGTACTCTGGGTTAACCACTGGAGGAGGTGGAAAAGAACGAATACTAGAAAAACAATTTCTAAAACAATAGCTACCGGCGTAATGAGCATTTTGGCACTTCGATATGGCGAACGATGTTTTGTACCTGCAAGATGGATCGGAATAAGTAATTTGAGCCAGTGAACTGGTCCGAGCGAAGTCTGTTAAATACCTTGTCCAGGTATTGTGTCCACGATGGGCCTAGGATAGCTTTAAGACAGACTTGATCGTAATAGGAGTTCCCGACGCACTCTGCAGACACATTTCACGGAGATGAAGTCCAGGCTCAGTCCGCTTGCTGCAGCGTCCGGAACTCGCGTCTCCCGCTAAAGTACATATCCTGGGCACATGGGGGTTCTGTTCCGATTAATGGCACCCAGCTGGACAATAACCCACAATAACCCTATGGACAAGGAACCCAAAGGCAGACTTTTATATAGCTTATATTTGACTACCATGCCACGGGGTTCATGATAAGGGTTCCGACCGAAGTATTGGAGGGCTTGATACTTGGCTACCGTGCGTTACGTCTTGTTGGCTCCAGCCTTTGTGTCAGCCAATGTTTCACGGCAGCAGCGCGACAGGTGACACCCAACAACTTCTAAAGTTTTATTGACACAAGAGTGGAAGGCAATAATGCTAGTCCCGAGAGACACAGAAATACCTCATGGGGGCGCGAACGCATTCGGAGAAGATCTCGTTTTGGCCAGTGCGAATGAGCCCTCTATTTGCAGCTGCAGTCTCCATATTAGGCCACACTATCATTTGGAAAATGCTTGTACGTGGCACAGCTGCAGTCTCCATCTTAGGCCTTGCTGTGATTTGGAGAATGCATGCACGTGGCACAGTTACACAATCACCTCAATATTTGTGCGCTAGACAACGCTTGGATAGATTACTCTGTGGTCTCGGAAGACAACTTTCCGAGACTTAATTTAGAAGCTCGCAGACAGTCTCCGCTTCGAGGGAATAATTCACTCTACCGTGTGAGACCACGGTCCTACGGATCGGCACGGTCATTCCCTTTCCTTTCAGTCCTTTTGCTCTTACTTTTCAGCACAACGGTAACGAAAGTCAAGGGAAACCTCTCATAATGTGGCCTTTTGTTTCATATCCACAGTGCTCAACAGGAGATGTTGATGGAAAAGCCTACGATTACATTGTCGTTGGAGGTAAGGTTGTACTCATTTATCGGGAGGATTCTTCTAACAGCGGAAACAATATTCTAGGTGGAACTTCAGGCTGTGTTCTCGCTTCACGTCTGTCCGAAGACACTAATGTTTCCGTTCTTTTGATTGAAAGAGGACATGTGAAGAATAATATTGTTTCGCGAATGCCATTACTGAGCCAGAATATGTTTTGGACGGATACCTTGCAGGTCCAAGGCACAATCTGGTCAGAGCCGATACGTGAGGCCCATGGGAGGAGAAATCGGCTTTGGGCTGTCAACGGCATTGGTGGTGCTTCTCGTCTTAATGCCATGCTCTGGACTCGAGGCAGCCCGGGAAACTACACGACGTGGAGTAATATGGGCTTAAAAGATTGGGCATGGGATAAGGTTGAGCCATACTTTAAGAGGCTTGAGAGTGTTACTGGGCCATTAGATGAGTCTCAGTCTGATGTGAGAGGTCGTGGTGGAATTATCGAGTTGTGCAAGCCACCGTATCCGTTCAAGTGGCTAAAGTAGTAAGCCTCCTTACAGCTTGGAACGAATTTGAAAGTAAACTAATACTCATATTGCAGTCTTGAGAAAGCGGCTGAAAATATTGGTCTTTCGACCTTGCCCGATTGCAACGACCCAAGGGGCCCTTCATGCGGCTACTTTCCCCTCGAAACTGCCATTGACAAGAATGGCGAAAGGGTCTCGTGCTTGACGGCGTACCTGAGCAGAGCCGTTGCCCGAGATAGGATTAAGCGTTTGAGCGTGTGCACTGGCACAGTTGCGTCCCACTTGGAAATATCTGGCGATGAACAAACCGGGCGTACCGTCAATGGGGTATATATTCGGTCTTCCACGGGCCCAAAAACAGGCAAAGAATGCCTCGTCAAAGCCCGAAGAGAGGTCATTATAACTTGCGGAGCCATTACTACCCCCCAATTACTGCTTCTGAGTGGCATTGGACCCAGTGGGGAAAACTCGACCGAGTCGAGACTCGGCATTCCCCTCATCAAAGAGCTGCCTGCTGTGGGAGCCGACTTTTCTGACCACTACGCCATCCCGATTATGCTCGAGCTACCTAGGAATGAGACACTACACCTTCTTGAGAGTGCAATATGGGGTGTTTGGTATATACTTTTATGGATCTTCAACGGAAAAGGATGGGTGAGCTTCAGCTCAGCACCAACTGCCATCTTCCTTCATACAGACTCAATCGACGAGGCAACCATGCAAGTTACGACACCACACATAGAGGGTCCATCACATAATCATGACGTTCCCAATATCGAAATTATGATCATACCTCTCAACTCACTTGAACGGGCCGTGCCAGGGCGCTCGCTCTTCTCTATCTATCCCACTATACTGCAGCCTCGGGCAACAGGTAAAATTTTAAATCCACTCCTATAGAGATTAATGGCCAGTAGTCACTAACTCTTCATTTCCAGGCCATCTTGAGATAACGAGTACGGACCCCCTTATTAATCCCAGAATAACGCATCCGATGTTCGGCCACGAGGACGATCTTAAAGCGGCTCGGCTCGCCGTTCGCTTATCGATGCGATTGGCTGCCGAATTCCAAACATTGTATCCATTCTCAGCTCCCTTTGCATTTGCGCCTGGTAATGAAGTGCAGACTCTCAGTGAGTGGGAAAAGCTGGGTGAGGTCGGGCCATCATCCGTTGAAAAGACGTTCATAGAGCCCTCACTAGCAAACAAGACATGGAAGGACGTTACTGACGACGAGATCGATGAATACATGCGGAGAGTATGTCACACTGCTCTTCACTTCTCGAGCACATGTCCTATGGGTACGAACGCGAAAAATGGAGTTGTGGATCAGAGGCTTTTGGTGTTCGGCTTCAAAAATCTGAGGATCGCAGATGCGAGTGTGCTCCCCAAGATCACAAGCGCACATACAATGGCTCCTGTTCTAATGGTTGCTGAGAGGTGCGCGGATCTTATAAAGAGCACTTGGAACTCTTCACAAGACTAGTGCATTTTGTATCATAAACAAGCTCCATATGCCATGTCTATAGTTGTTTCTCGATCATTAAAGGCAGTTGCTGTCAGTTTTTCTACATCGCTTCTTTACTTAATATCCTACGCCCTCCGGTATTACGGGTTATTGCGCGCACACTATGAAGGCGGTTGCATTCCAAGGTTAAAGGAGTTCGGCTATAGCTCATGCCATATACCTTGCGTTTCTATAACAAGGCTTTCTCTCAAGTGAGAAGGTATGGGAAGAGTTACCTAGTAGCCAAATTGCCGTCTACTATTTCAACAGAGTAAAAGAAAATTTAAAAGATGTAACTAAGATAGCTTTTAGTTATAATATACTTAGTTTTTTAAAACTAAAAGATTTAAGTATAGTTTATAATATATATTTGAAACTTGTTAAATTATAATTATAATAATAATATAAAACTAGCTTCAGTTTAGAAAATTTTATACTAAAACCCTTTTTCACTAAGTTAACGTTAAGGTATTTCTAGTGAATTTTATCTAAGGAAGTTAATTTCTTTTTGCAGTTAGCGCGCACAGTCTAAATTGTTAGGCGAGGTTTTAGAGTGGCCGGGCCGGATAATCTAACCCCCCACTTTCCTTGAGAACTTTGTCCTGGCTATCAGATTCATCTGCTTTTCATCCAGCATCTACTCTTACGGCCCGCTCCTTACAGCTACCTTACAAAGATGTCTTTTCTACTTCAACAATCCCACCTTGGCCCGAATTCTAACAAGGCCCTTACATTGGTTGATGCCGCAATTCTTCGGGCGGAAGCCATATCCTCCAATCCCCGGAGGTGGACACCCACGGGCGAAGCCTTCATCTTTAGACTTTCAAATGAACTTTTAGCGTCTATCGTGGATTACGCAACTTCCAAAAACGGCACACAGTGCTCATGTTCCAAGCAGGAACTCGCTAGGGACAAGACAATTGTGAAGGGGCTAAACCTCGTCTGTCAACGCATAAAAACTATTGCTCAGCCAATTTTATATCGCAGGATCAAATTCGAGTGGCCGGATTCAATGGCTCCTCCTTCCCGCGTAGTTATCAAGCTCTGGCGCACATTGTCTCAGAACGCCTCTCTTCGCCAAAACGTCCGTTTCCTCTCCATGCATATCCCCGACGTCCCAGAAACCCACAACCCGGAGAAATACGACGTTCTAAAATGTTTTGCAAGCTGGCTAACACGGGTACGATGTCTGCATATTCACGGCGGTTTCGATGGTAGCTTCCATCATGAACACACTTGGAATCTGATAGACAGATTTTCGAAGAACATGAAAGAGATAAAGCATATTAGCTTGGGGCGAGAAGGCTGGGGTTTGCACCTTGAACATATCATACCTCATTTGGCACGATTTTCTAATCTCCGAAAGCTTGATGTCCATGGGATCACTTCGTTCAAGACGATCGAGAAGTTGGACCTGGAAGGAAAGTCTAGAACGAGCCCAATCAGGGAGTTGTCACTGAGTGATTATGAAGAGGGGAGAATTGGGACAAAGCAATTGCTCGCATGGCCCAAAGCACTCACCCACTTTCACTTCGGATCCTTCTACAACAACAAACATACAATGGATTACACCGATTTCGAATCCTGGCTCTCGATACATAGCGCAACACTCAAAAGCGTCGACATCGGCTATCTCTCCTCTGGCGGGAGCTCACGTCTTTTCAACGCAACCCTGTTCCCAAATCTGGAGTCCTTGAAGTTGAGTAGGTGGCAGCAAGGGCGCAGCTGGCATCTAGATCAGCCCCTCCCCTTCACAGCCGATGATGCGAATGTGTTGGGACCGAAAGTGAAGTTCTTCGGATGGGACTTTGGGATCTACGACCAGCATAGCGAGTCTTGGGATGCATTTGGCGCGAACGAGGAAGCCTGGCTCACTTGCCTCGTGGAAACGGCTGCAGTGCAGAAAGCAGCGCTAAAAAAAATAAAAATATATTTTACACCGGACCCTTTCGAGACTAAGGAAGAAGATGGGTACCCATGGGATCGTATGGATCGCGTTCGGGATGGGGCCTGCAGAAAGTATAACATCGAGCTAGAGTACAATGATCCTCCTATGGTTAAGTGGCAGTGGCTGGATTCTGTGAATCCTGAGGTACAACGCGAGAATGAGAGACTGATGGGGATGTATGATGAGCATATTACTCATCTTGAGGAGCAAGCGCGGAGAGAGAGCGCTGTCGAAGAGAGCAATGTCGAAGATGAGACGGAAATAGAGATTGAGAGACCAGGGTATCACGGGAGAGATATCAGAGAGTTCTTCTCACTAGTACAAGTTCCGGATGCTTGAACCGGTGCGGGCTAGGGGTAAATAAGATTTCAAAGGGTTTGAAGTCTACTAGGAATACTCTGTTGGTTTGTCGAGCTAAAGCACGTACACAACTACGTCATATATCTTTCACAAACCCCATTGACACACGCCACCACCTGTCATTGACTCCCCTCTGACTACCTCGCATCACGAAATCCTCTGTCCAACCTCAATTAATACCTCAAAAATGCCTACGCTCCTAATTGTCAGCGTGACCCGCGGTCACGGTCACGCACTCGCAAAAGCGTAAGCTGGGGAAACGAGTAGCCAGGTCTTAGCTACTGCGAGCTCCTCAAATCTACCTGCAAACTGCATGTCTCCCCTCCTCTTCCTATTTCTTATTTCTCCTCCCTTCCTCATAAAGTCAGCCTCATAAGGCCAGCGCTAATACGAGCATCACAGCGAGGAACCTATCCTACATTTCTAGCATCGACCTCGAAGACCCCTCCGCCTCCATGCACCTCCTCGTCTTCCCCCAGATCCACTCTACAGAATATGTCGATATTGTAAAAAGAACAGCAGGATACCTCGCCACAAAGATTCCGAAAGCAGCCTTATCTTCCGCGCAAGAGAAGATGTACAACACGTATGCTATCACTCATGATTTTTGTTACCGCGCTCGCGAACGATTCCTCTACTGTCCTCAAAAATGCTGTAATACTAATACTGGTTTTAAGTAAGATCGGATCAATAACACCAGGGCATGAGAGTAACGGTGAGCTGTGAGATGAGCCAATGATTGATGTGTACCTGTTTTGTCTGACGTTGCTATAAATAGTCTGGTGGAAAGGATAGAGACATTTAGGATTGAGGAGACAGACAGTATTGGGCAGTGGTATAAGTGGTGCTGACGATGATTTTCAGGGAGATAGAAACCGCAGAGCTAGTCATCGGTTCCAAGAACAAACTTGTAACTCCTTTCCAGTTATGATTGTGGACGGCCAGCACCTTACTCGACGATATACCCCACCATGACAGAATACGACAATGAATGGACTACTCTTTACCTTCAATTGCCTTCCTCTCTGCTCACCCGCTCACGGATCTCCGTAACCCCTCCTTTCTCTATAATCTTTCCCTCTACCTCCCTTGCAGCCTCATGTCTGATAGCAGTCTGATGCCCTTTGAACTTCCATACTCCAACCTTGTTCGTGAATAGCTCATCAATCTCCTCCAAAGTTCTTCCCTTCATCTCAGGCATACAAAAGAAGAAGAATATCACGCACATAAAGTTTGACGCTGCCCATATATATCCATATTTAGCACCCCATCCTAAATTCTGCGGGTTGATGAAGTACGGGGTGCAAAATGCGTTGAGCCATGCTAGCAAGTAGCCCAGGGAGGTAGCAGACCCGACGGTCCAAGCACGGAGGCGAGTGGATACGAGTTCCGTGGCAACGGGGTAGCTGGCAGCTCCGACGCACATGTTATATCCCCATTTGAACAAACACGTGAACCCAACAAGGCAGTTTTGCATAGCTTTCGTTCCGGGAGCAACGGTGGCGGCAATTGCAAGAGCCAACTGACTGAAGCCACAGATACAGCCGCCGAGTATGAGAATCGAGCGACGGCCCAGGTGGCGCTTCATAAGGTACATACCCATGTTGACGCCGACAAAACCAAGGCATGTGGCCATGATACTATATTTGAATGCATCAGAGACAGAGAGACCGGAGACGATAAGGAAGTATGTGCCGTAGCTGATGACGAACCAGACTCCGGATCCGGTTTGGCAGGCGATCATACCGAAGCAAAGAAGTGTGCGTCGGAGATCGGTTCCCTTGAACATCTCGAGTGCACCAACGGTGGTGGCGAGTCGTTTTTCTTCTTCGATGCCTTTCACCATTTCCACCCATTCGAGTTCGACAATCTCAGCGGGCACGGAGCTACCACGCAGAGTCTCCAGAGATTTGCGCGCTTCAGCTTCACGACCTTTTGATAGGAGGTAACGTGGCGACTCAGGTACGAATAGGAGGCCCACAGAAAGGATGAGAGGGACAATGAACAGCGTTCCTATCGGGATTTGATAAGAAGATTTGTCCAGTATACCTTTGGTCGCGTTGGTCACAGCAGAGCCGATGATGGATCCGATATTGACCCAGTACGCAAATAGCGCAACAATGACTCCGCGTAGATGAGCAGGCGAAGCTTCGGAGGTATATATGTTAGAGAACGTAACCAGGAACCCGTTGGCGAAACCAAGGATAAGACGCCCGGCATAGATTGCTGCGACCGAAGTGCTGGTCATTTGCAAGACGCATGCAATGGCATTTAGCACGCATGCTATCCATAATGCAACTTTGCGACCGAAGAAGTGCGAGAATGTGCCGGCAGTGAGGGCGGAAATGAAAGATCCTAGGGTAAGGAGGGAGGCTATGAGTTGCTGGAATGTCGACTGCAATTTAATCAGTGAGGATAAGAGGCAGAAGGGTGTTGGACAAACCCCAATTGCATAGCCTCCCGGTGCTTTGGGACTAGGATATCCAAACACTCGGAGGAAGCCCGGCATAGCTTGAAGACCTCCGACGGCGGCAGAGTCGAGCCCATATTGAAGATTGGCGATTGAGACGACACAGCATATAAGTAGACACTTTCGATTCTGCCAGAGGGTTGTTTGGGGTATTTGAAGACTGTGCGCCATGGTCGCGATTAGATGCGATATTAAGAGATAGTACAACGCTGAGGTTTGGAGTTTGGTGCAAGTTGTTTAAATTGCGAATAGGGATATTTGGCCATTGATCAGCGCCCCCATAACCTCGGATTGACAGGCACTTTAACCCACATGGCCCCATCGCCAACCTGGGGCCCCGCAATCTTGGCCATTAGCATATACTAGGGCTGTGATTGGTAGGAAATGTATATCCTCGTTTCGCCGAGAGACTGATCATCTTGGCGTGGGCTCTTTGTACCGGTGTCGCACTTACTCTTGGAATCTTTCTGTTCAGGCTGGTAACTTATAAAGTGGGGCGACATCGGTAGTGTTGTGTGCTTAGAGGAAGAGGTTGGAAGCTTCTCTCGTGTAATGTGGGGTCGGTCTTGGCTTGCTATCCCCAACTTACCTGCACTCGATGGTTCCTTCTTTGATATACTCAATAATCGAGTCTCCAACTCTCTCTTCATCCTTGTTAGAAACATCTGGATTGCCACCAACAGCTTCGAATTGCCCAAATCCATGTATACCCACTCTCAATACTCAAAATTAACTGGATCTCGCCATAACAATTTCAATGCATGTACAGTGGGAAAGGTGGTGTTGATGATTCAGCAAATTTCTAATTAATGCGTTCAAGAAGTAGGGTATAGTACGAATTAGGCAACGAGCTAGTAGAATATATACTAAAAAAGTAGTTTACCAACAAAGAATTGCAATTGAACCTTATTATAGACCGACCACGAATCTTCAAGAGGTGATCGATCTGGGGAAGTTGCAATGCATTGGCTTGTGATTTATCGGGATGTTGGGGAGCGTGTACTGAATACAGTTGGTCTCTTGATGTTTTTATCCCTAGCAAGTTTTGTGTCTAAGAGTTGTGATGGGTTATATATCGTCTCGATGTTGAACCCCTTACTGGTAGCATCGATACTATTTCTGGCCTTCGAATTGGCAAAGCGGGTAGAAGCACAGATGTGTCTTAGGTCTTCGTGCCTAGTGCGATTGTCTTTTGATGCTAAAATCTTGCGTCAAAGGGTTGACGGAGATAGATTATGTTGTTTGTATTCGAACAAATGATTTACGATAGAAATTTAGCACGGAAAGATTTTGAAAGAGGATATCGATATGCACAGGTTCCTAAGAGATAGTATTTCTTTATATAGTGCTGAGCGGGGCGCCATTGCGTTGTGACAACTTGTACGCTCGATCCATAGTCCTGACTTTCAATAGGCAAGATTCTGGACTAACAACTTCTATCTTTGAGTTTTGGACCTTCTGACCTGCAGATATAAAGCCTCTGATTATGTTCTCGCTGACTGCAGTTCGCTGGGCTGGACCATCTGCTATCGCGGGCTGTGAACTTCTGCATTAGGATTGTTCTCCCCCAGTTTGTTACTCTCTACGAGCTGGATCCTTGTGCCAAATTCTTGCTTTGAGGTTGAGAGTTTTCCGTCGCCCGCACACATGCTGTTGCTTTCCTTGTCTGCTTCACTTACTAGGATGTTCGAACACGTTCCATGTTTCGAATTGCCTTTTTGAATTGGTCTAACGCTAGAGGACTGTTGCGTTAGTAAGACTAAGTTACATGTCGATGTGTTGCGCTAAGAGCATGGTTTATGTTAGTTGTCACATTTTGTTTTAGCCTCTCCCACAAACCGCTTCACTTATGTGAAGTTACCAACATGAAAACTTTTCCTTTCGCTGGGTTCAATATATCAATTATTCTGTAATCTTCACGTATTGTACATGAGATATGGGAAAGGTACAAAGTCAATATTCTCCAGAAACTTCGATGCAAAGGTGCGCACGTTATGTCTATGCTCTAGAGTGGATCAAAAGTCGATTGATTCCCGGCTTAAACCCTAAGTCAGCATAATGGCATTCTCCGGCCCGTAGGCCGAGCTAAACGAGATGATTATTGACTGAAATTTGAGTATCACAAAATTACTTCGATATCGAATCACAGGGTATGGAAAGAGGGCAGATATTCACCTACGGGCACTCAAGACGCTATTGCGCCTGCTATTTAAAATCGACACCTGCGACGGTTTTGGCACTGGAATGGAACAAGAAAAAGGATTGCGTACTGAAACTGTTTGGGCGAGTCTACAAGAATCATCATGTTCCACTCCTATCTTTCCAGATTTGAACAAAGGCAATGGGTCGGAAGTCCAATCGAGTCATCCACCTAGCGTCTCATCAATACTTGATAAGGTCACTTCTAGTTTTTTGACTCTCCTAAATTTACCACCGCTTACCGCGGGTGCGAAAAGGCGCCCAGAGAGTAAGGAATCAAACTTCAAGGTCCAAGAAAACGACCACACAAAGGCAACCGTTCAAAATTACGGTCACAAATTTCCAAATATGCGATATTGGTTCGGCTCTTCACTTACTACATCCAAGCCTGAATGTGGACAGTGCGAACACGAGACAAGTGAGACAACCACCACCTCCACATCGAGAGAGGGCGATATCCACTTGGAAGATCGATTGATCTTGTTAGAGCCCGAATCCAACAACGGAAGCTTTGTAGCCCTGGTTACTCCCCTACCAATAATCGCCTTTCACCATCACAAAGCAATGCATAGCAACAGGGGTGTTGGGCTCGGTGTTCCCAGGCACACCACAACCCTCTCGTCTACCAGCACACCTTCTTCCTGCATACAGAATTGCTATAGTAGTAGCATCTATGATCCCAGGAGCCCGCCGATGTTTTTCTCTACTAGCAGGTCGTCTTCGTCTATGCAGCCCGACGGGGGGTATCCACCAAGTTTATCCCCTCGTAGGGGATCTTCTTTTCCTACGCAACGTTCTATGAATAGGCAAGGAAACTATAAACATCTTGTCTTTGATCCTTAGCCGGATACAGACTGTTTTTTTAAAGGATTAGAAGTGATGGTACTTGAAGTATGTTACGCGATGCTTGCGCAGATATATCATCCTATAAACATTCACATTCCTAATCAGCGGATCACTACCAGAGAGAGCTTGCTCAACGGGTATTATTATAAGCGTGAGAGTATCTGCAGATTTCCTGTTTGCCTCTTTCAATCGTGGACAAAGCTTTCCCGTTATTCCTTCACGTGTGGATCATCAGGAGGGGAGATATTGGACCCTGTAGTATCAAAGCTCTAAATCTAAGCGAGGCATTGCTCCTAGCTGTGGAAGTTGTCGAGCTTTTGCAATTCTTAGTTCGGCCGGAGAACCAAACTATTACTACTCAACAGAGGCCTTCGTTGTCACCACTTAGATATTTGGTGCATTTAAGTAACTACTGAAATGCGCTTGGGCCGATATCGGGAATATATGCGTACAACAATAGTGTCATGCGGGACCCGACCGACTAGGATTTCTGCTTTGCCGAACAGTATGTACCCCGCTGGCTAAAAGTAACACAAGCATCCCAAATCTACGGTTCCCTTAATTATAGTCGGCAGTTATTGTCCCGTTCCCTGGCAAACATAGAGAACTGGTCCGATATGTCCGATATCGATTACTATTAAAGAATTGCGAGTTGGAATTTGAGAGGTACTTCATACAAATCTAATTGAATTTGTACCAATTATTTTCAGACAAATTTTGTTAACACACCATGAGGATAGGAGAGATAGACGCAGATCTAAGACGATACATCAGTCCTCTTCTAATTCAGGGACGATACGGCAATTTTCGGGAATAGCGGGGATGGTAGAGCCAGATTAATGAAGTCATGCGACGTGGCAGCTACTGCAGCTCGACAAAAAGGATATCTGCCGGCCTCGGCACCGTATCAAAGATATAGAAGGCAGAGCGGGGTACTGAATATCACCAAGAAAATCTCTTAGGTCTATCGTACATTAAACTCTTCGTGGAGTAGACTGTCTTGGTTTATGTACATTTGCCGGCTTTCCGCCACAAGCCCTTGGCCGTTAACTAACGCATTTATATACAATTCATATTGTATGTCTGACGATAAGCCCTCAGTGAAAGAGCAATAGAGTGTTCTGTCGCTCCCCAGCGAATTGGCGAAGGCGTCGAGCATGTATCACCGAAATGAAAATAGATGATAGACTACGTTTGGCGGGAGGGGGGTCTTATCGCCCCCGAATAGGGCTCAGGGAGTTCCTATAAAGCCATGAGAAATCTGGTAAGAATGCATCATATTCCGAGCACAGCTTTCCTCGCACTTTTCTCTCGACAACTTCAAGTACTCCTCGAAATTTCGCTCCGCACTCATCCCGTACATACACACCATGGCTACGTCAAAGACAGTTCAGTGGAATGGGAAGGAGGTCCCAGTCTACGAGATGCAGACGATCAATTTCTCGGCGCTGCTCTCCCAGGAGCCAGCTGAACTCGAGAAGCTTGTTCGCTGCTGCCAGGACGAGGGATACTTTTACCTGGATCTGAACACCGTCGATGGGCGCAGATTCATCGATGACCATCAGGAGACTCTAAAGCTTATGCATCATTTCTTCGACGCGCCTCTTGAGGTCAAGAATGAATATGGGTTGATATCTCCCCACCTTGGGTAAGTGTGAAGAGTCACGATTCAAAGTTCATCATCAGTTTGCTAACCAGAACAAAGTTATGAGCCTGTAGGCTCACGGAACGGTGTTCTTGAAAATACCAGGGACGGATACGAAATGGTCAAAGTTTCCCGCGATGAGATTCAAAGAGACTCTCCACACATTCCCCGCAACATCAAAAACAGCTCCGACATCAAGATCCTGGAGAACGCGATTGCTGGCAATAACATCATGTCTAAGGCCATTCTCTCCGCCCTGTCCACCGGGCTTGGGCTGACAGGTGCAACGCGATTCGAGAACCTACATCGGAACACTCGGCCTTCGACCAGTACCCTAGCTATGATGCACTACATCCCTTCCGATCCTGTAACCGATCATAATGTCGGACACCAGAAGCATACAGACATCAGTTCGCTGACGGTTCTGTTCACCGAGCAATGGGGTCTTCAAATCCGCCCACCAGGAACGAAGCAGTTCGGCTTTGTAGAGCCCAAGAAGGGCACTGCTATCATTAACGTAGGTGACTCCTTGCGTTTCGCGAGTGAACACGTGTTCCAGTCGTGCATCCACAGGGTTGTGCCATTCGACTGCACAGAGCACCGTTACTCGGTTGCGTATTTCCTGAGGGCCGAGGATGACACCATGTTCACGGATAGTGAGGGCAGGTATGTCACGTCTCGTCAATGGCATGACGAGAAGTTCATGGCTTTCCTTGCTTCACCTATGGACCAAGCTGCGGCTCCAAGCTCCTTGTTGTTGGGCGGAATGAAAGAAGATGAGACAGATGTGTACGGAACGCTAAAGCTGCCAAAGATGGAGCCTGTGGCGGTGAACGACATCAAGAAGACTGCGGTCGAGGTACACTAAATCATTAGTTTTCCATTACAAGGGAACTACTCTGGGGGATGGGTTTACGTCACCGGTCTCTACGGAAAGAGCGCTTTTACTCAAACGAGCACATGTGCAGCCTCTTTTCTCCAATACATCGTGTAGATAGCAATCTCTACTAGTATGACACATGCGACAGACCCGCAAAAGATACACTATAGCTTGGTCCCGAACGTTCCTTATCTTGTGAATTCCAAAGCCATCACTATGAGAAGTGGTCAGGTATAAGATCGGCTTAGAGGTAAGGGTCAGGAGCTGAGGGCATCATAAAGAAACTTGTGTCATTCGAAGAGTCTATCGAAAGTTCATTGGTTCCAGAAGTGGATTTGGACGTGGGGGTAACTAATTAAGCGAGTAACTTTTGAGTAAAGGCCAGGGGTCGATTGATCAGCCAGAGTACTCAATGACGCGATCAACAATCTACGGTTATTTCCGAATAGGCCCATGCGCTTGCAATCTGCTTAGATCCAAAATGCGGGGAGGGTCTCCAAATAAAGCAAGTGATAAGATGTCTTCGCCTGCGACATGTGGGTAGAAGTTACGCTAGGTGTCCGAGGTCATAGCTTGTTTCATAAGAAGATCCCTTTGGCACTCGAGCGCCAGAATATCCATTTGCGGCAGACGCGGGAGTGCTTTCAGCCAAGAATTCGACTGTGTGCCTGTACCTGTAGTCCAGCGTTTTGCGGGGTTGCAGGGGTCGTGGGGAGAATTGATTGCCAATTCCCAGGAGCATGGTACTTTGCTAGGTTCAACATTTCACTAACCTCACCGTCGGATATTATAACGAATTTTCCGTCGCCTGTGTCGTACTTCAATTATGTTCTCACTCTTTGCTCTTTATCTTCGTCTCTTGACTCTCAGTCTGCCTTCGCATTGTCAAGCCAGAGGAACCATGAAGCTGATATTAATTCTAACCGTCGGATTTGCAGTTCAAGCATGCCCACAAGAGCACCATTTCCGACGACATGATCGACACATCCAGCAACGACTCCGTGATAGCAATGTATTTCCACCAGCCTTGGACCGAAATGAGAAAATCTTGATAGATTCTATCAATGCTTCCTCTTTATCGATATGGTCCGAGTACTATAGTGCGTAATCTCTCGATATATATGAATTTATTTGTTGACCATAGCCCACAGCTCATAGAAGAAATGTTGCTGGCGAAGATGACACTGTACCCAAATGGACTGCTAAGCAATGGGAAGATCATGGGTTTTCATCTAGACTAGATGGATACTGTACGTTCTACCCTCCACAGTTTTACAGTCCTCAGCTAAATATTGATAAGATGTTTTCTTGAATTATCCTGTGCATCGGTCTCTCCAGCTCAATCATGTGAATGGTAGCACATATCAACCAACATTGGAGGAAGGAGTACTTGATATAGACAAAACTACAACGTAATGCCAATTTCCTTTTTCTTTTTCTTTTTTTTTCTTTTTTCTTTCTCTTTTAAAAAGGGGAGGGGGGGTCGTAAGTACCTCACGTTCAATGATAGAGATCTTGGACTGAACTAGATGCATGACGCTGACATTTTTTCAGTGACCATGACAGAGTTCCAGCATACCATGGATACTCGTTTTCAGGGAATGCGTCAGCCGAGTATGTTTATGTTGGTAGGCTACAAGTCGCTTTTAGGAGGCCAACCTCTAATATATATTTAGGTCGGGGCCAGCGGGTAGATTTTGACCGTTTAAAATCTCTCGGCGTAACCCTTGAAGGAAAGATTGCACTAGCAAAGTATGGAGGTCCGTATCGAGGAATCAAGGTAAAAAACGCACAAGACTACGGGATGGTCGGTGCTGTTATTTTTACCGACCCTGGAGATGACAGAAACATGACAGAGGCAAAAGGCTTCGCCGCCTATCCTGACGGTCCTGCAAGAAATCCTACCAGCATTCAACGAGGTAGTGTGACGTTGATAACAACATACCCTGGGGATCCGACTACACCAGGCTTTCCATCGAAGGAAGATTCACCTAGGATGGAAAAGAAGACTGTTCCAATCATTCCTTCCCTTCCTATATCGTGGATTGAAGTTCAGCCGCTTCTCCAGGCCTTGAACGGTCATGGAATTTCCGCGGAGATGGTCAATCGCTCGAACTGGGTATAATTACCCTTTCACCTTGAAGAACTATACTAACTATGTTTTCCGCATTCTTAGGTAGGCGCAATTCCCGATGTCTCCTACAGCACTGGCCCAACGCCCGGTGCTACTTTGTCTATGAGTAACATTATGGAAAGCAGGAATGCTTGGATTTGGAATACTATTGGGATCATCAACGGCACCAATGAAGATGAAGTAGTCATAGTTGGTAACCATCATGATGCTTGGATGATTGGGGGCGCAGGTAAGCAGCACAGTCATATCACTATTTATCCGAAACTGAACCTATTCAGCTGATCCACACTCGGGATCAACAATTCTGATTGAACTAGCCAAGGCTTTTGGTAAACTTCTCAAGACTGGGTGGAAGCCGAAGCGGACCATTATTCTTGCCAGTTGGGATGCAGAAGAGTATGGTCTAGTCGGAAGGCAAGTCTCCTTACCTATGACCGAAAGAAGAACCATTCTGATTAGCCGAATAGTACGGAATGGGTTGAGGAATATGTCCCATGGCTCAAGGATTCTGTGGTATCATACCTTAATATTGATGTTGGTGTCTCTGGCTCCATTCCTGACTTTTCCGCCACACCCGATCTCCACAGCCTTACCACTTCTATTGCAAAGAAGGTTATCTGGCCTGACGGGAAAGACCGGACCTTGTACGATATATGGGAAGAGAAATCGGGAGATATCGACCCTCTAGGTGCTCAAAGCGACTATACCGCCTTTCTACATCGCGGTGGTATTGCGGCTATTGATCTCGGCACTACCAGAGCTCCATACGATCCAATCTACCATACCCATTCGAATTATGATTCCTACTATTGGATGTCAACATATGCCGACCCAGGATTTGTAATACACAAGGCTATCGGGCAGTACCTGACACTGATGCTGTATCATTTGGTTGACGATGATTCGATACCCCTCGAGCCGGCGAATTACGGCCCTGAAATGCGCGCATACTTGGAAGAACTCGAGCAGATTATCTCCTCTTCAAATGCTACAGCAAATCTAGACCTCTCCACCCTAAAAGATGCCATATCCTCTTTTGAAGAGTCGGCACAACAGTTTAATACCCTCCGCGCATCTGCCATTTTAACCAACCCGGATCTTCTTACGGAGCTAAATCACAAAGCACGCGACTTTTCGCGCGGATTTATTAGCCAAGGAGGGCTTCCCGATAGGCCATTCTACCAGCATCTTATCTTTGCTCCAGGAGTGGATACTGGATATGCGCCAGTTACATTTCCAGGAATTACGGAGGCGGTGACTGCAGGGAATCTTACTCTAGCCAGCGAGTTCATTGAGAAAACTACAAAGGCTATTATTGTTGCCGCAGCTATCTTGAAAGCATGAGAGGGTATATCGAAAGGGTTAAGGATGAGTTTTACTCGTCGTACATTGATTCATTTAGCATGTTCCAGCTATCAAAAACTTCAGAGACTTTGAGGACCTACGCAAAAGTTTTGGCTTTACCAGTTCCCCAGTAATTTTTCTGAAGATTACTTGGGGGACTAAGCCTATAACATCGCAGCTATTACGCCCTTAACTCGGATCCAATTACCACCCACATCGCGTCACAGTCTGGATCACAAATCCAACCCATGATTTGGAGTTCAAAATATACTTCGCGCTATCGTGATTCTAATAACATTACACAGCCCATCTGCAATATAGACTCGTGTTGTCCCGTATATGCTGTGATGTCACGAAGTTGGGGGCGACATTGCAGCCACCAACAGCGCCACAAAAAAGATGGAATCTCTTGACCTCACGGATGTACCCGTTGCAGCGGAAGGAAGGGATCTATCGCTCGCTGATAGCTGGATGATGTCCTGTCCTGATTCCAAAGCCGATATATCATTTCTAGCAGTTCGATGTACTCCCACAAGATCCAGCGTATCTTCCCTATGACATCATCTTGACTGCAATTAGTGTTCAACGCTTTTAGAACGACGAATTTGAATGTCAGACCCCTCGACCTGGTTTTAAGGATTCCTAGGGTTAGACATCTATCCCGATTGGTGAGAGTATTACCAAATCAACTTCTTGATAAGCAAAGTAAGCACATTCGTCAAAGTAAGCTTCTTCACTAACGCTGACATCTAGCCAGCCATAGCATGCATGGGTTTGATCTCGAACGACTGCAGAAGCCACATCACGGGCCGTGCTCCCGTCCCGCTGACCAGGACTATTGAATGCTAGGTGCACGTCTCTTGTGCGTGGAAGTTTCCGTCAATTCCACTAGATCTGATCTTACTACTTCTACTGAGATCGGTATAGTTTGTCGCTTCAAGCGGCTACTTTGAAGGGATTCTCCGGTGTAGTGGTAAGCTCACTGCGCCTGACGATGTTCGTTTCGCCATAATGCGTTCGGAAGGACTACTTATGGAGAGCAGCGATAGGCCTACACGGAGCATCGACTCAGGGAGCTGATATATGGCTGGAAAAGGCTGAAGAAGTGAGACGTCGTCGTCCCGAAAGCCCCGTCCATGGGCTAGGCGATAGCCCAGAAGCCAGAGTAATGCAGTAATAGGGAAAATGATTCGATGAAGGGAGTTCATAGCTTGGGAACTGCTCCCGGCTTTCCGATCAACTTCACGAAGGCCGAAGGGATTACCACGTAACGGTAAAGGAGACAAAGGTATAAAGTTGACCATCATCTCCTATTAATTCCAATCATCACCAGCTCCAACGCTCTATTTTACATTTATAGCTGATCTATAATTTTCCCTATTTGAAAACCCACCCACCCAACCAACACAATGCATTATCTGACTACAACCCTCACTCTCCTGGCCTCCATCTCCAGCGCCCACCCTCTGATTCCAAGGCAAGGCAGCTCTTACTATGCCGTTGGCCTCAAATACAGCGGTGGTGGTTGTACCGACCAGTCTCTCATCTACGCGGACCCCATTTACACCAAGAACGGGTGTGCACCGCTCACTCGGCCCGCACCTTATGAGCCGCAGCCCCCCATTACCCCGGTTGTCAGTTATAAGCTGACCAGCCTTTGTTCTGGCGGCTCTGGTAAGTCATTTCACTCCTATGAATAGAATGTTAAGAAAAGAGGATAAGTTGGGTAATTGAGGGAAATGAGCAAATTTAGAGACAACTGCTGATCTAGAGGCTTAGTCAAACTGTACTCGACTGTTGATTGCACCGGCACTGCGTATTCGGCCCCTCTTAACCAATGCGTCCAGGGCAACAGCCCCTTTGTCAGCGTTTACGTTACGTGCCCAATCTAATATCGTACATCTCTTTCACTGGAGGAAGTAACGTGTCAAGAGCGCAAGATGGAGGTGTAGGCAGTAGAGTAGGAAGGGAAAGCTGTAGGAGACATGGGGGCGACGTTGCTAATAAGCGATGTGGAGCGGAAGCTAAGTAGAATAGTGAATAGAAAATTGTTGTTGCATATGCTGGCACAGAGCCTTTCGTGTTACTTCCCTCGGTGTTTATGTAATCTGATGGCGATTCATTTTATAAAGGTTAGACTAGCGGTACCTTTTCAGCGTTACGAATAGATGGAACGCAAGGGACGAGAGAGACGATGAAAATGTTATCAAGGACTGGGCTAGTAATAAATGACATCTCCCGTCATTCATCATATAGATACAATTCAAAAACAATTCAAATTTCAACCCACTCTAACTCAAATTGTATAGTCGTAGGAATGCTGCTATATTTATGCAAGATCAGAAGACTCCTTTCACAATTGTTGCTTGAGATTAAATGAAATGAGGTAGATAGTATCCTTACTTATCACAATGTCTCTGCTTTGATCACACCCGGAAGAGATTGTAAAATTATGCGCACGAACCCAAACACACCACGCTTCCTCGTACATTGCCACTTCTGTCGTAGTGTCTCGCTCTTCCATCTTTCCAATTGGCCCTATTTTCATTCGCTTGCTGGACCAATCCTCGCCGCCCTCCATTTCCACCCCCGGTCGATTAAGACCCGAACTAGCTTGGAGGATTTCCTCGATCTCGAAAGTACATAGCCAGCTTCTACTTAAAGGATGACAGTACAAAGCTGTTCATTCCCTCTGGAGTTTCTGCTGGCACATTCTTTTTTTTTCACTGTCTAGCATCATGGTTTCAACCCTCCTTGTACCTCTGATTGTGCTTTTCGTCAACATGATCGTCGCTTCCAATATAACCGGCCCAACTATCGACCTGGGCTACGCAAAATATCGCGGCATTCATAACGCGACCCTCTCGATCAATACGTTCTACGGTCTACGGTTCGCGTCACCGCCAACCGGGCCATTGCGCTGGAACGCTCCTGAGCCCATCGAAAACTCCCAGGCTCACCCAACCGATATCATCGACGCGACGACTTCAGGTCCAGGATGCATCCAAGGCTATCCGTACTGGACAAATCCCAATGCTGGAATCCCTACTGGATCAGAAGACTGCCTTTTTGTCAATGTACTAGTCCCCGCGAATGCGACGGCTGAATCGAAGCTGCCTGTTCTCGTCGGCATCCCAGGAGGAGGTTACACCCTTGGCGATGCAACTCAGTTCCCTGGAGAAGTCATCATGCGGCATTCGAGTAACAGTTTCATCTTCGTTAGCACGCAGTATCGGCTAGGAGCCTATGGATTCCTTGGGTCGCAAGAGTTCGTTCGTGGTGGAGGTATCGCGAATGCTGGGCTCCTAGATCAACGGCTCGCTCTTGAGTGGATACAGAATCATATATCTGCCTTTGGAGGAGATCCGGCCAAAGTGACCCTGATCGGCGGAAGTGCAGGCGGAGGAAGTATCACTGACCAGATGATTCTGCGCGGAGGAGTAGAAAATCCTCCATTTCGAGCCGCCATCGTGAACTTTCCATGGTGGCAGCAGTTCCTTAAAGAAGGACAGCTAAGCAAACAGTTTCATCATCTTCTGATGGAATCTGGTTGCGATGACGTTGACTGTTTGAGGGCTGTGTCGGAAGGTGATCTGAAGGCAGCTACGCAAGCGACGTATAAGAAGGCTTATGCAGCCGGTGATTATGGATATGGCAATTTCTACTATGGGCCATACGTTGATGGAGCCCTCATCCGTGATCTTCCTTCCCGCGAGTTTAAGAAAGGTCATTTTACGAAAATACCTGTCTTAGTGACTCGCGAAAAGTATGAGGGGTTCACGTTCTCAAATCAATCCATAACCACGAGTTTGGAAGAGTCACTAGATCTGAAAGTTCAATTTCCAATCGCAGATGATGACTTCGTAGAAAAGGTGTTCAACATGTATCCAAGAAATGCATTCAACTCATCTTTCTGGCATCGGCAGACTTGGTTTGGGTAAGTTTATTGTTTATTGGTGTCTATCTTTTCGTTTTTGATCGGTTCCGCTAACAACTCGCCAGTGACTTCAGTATCAACTGTCCAACACATTATATCGCATCCACTTTGTCCACCGCCGGCCTAAACGTCTGGAAAGAAGTATTTAACGCGGGCTCTGGATTACATGGCGGAACCCAGCCTTTCTTTACCGATGATCCCGAGGCAGCAGGGGTGAACGTCACGTTGGCAATTATTATGAAGGACAGGATTGTTTCGTTTGCTGTTCATAACGATCCGAACGCACAGAGCTGGAGTGGTGCACCGAGCCCTTTTTGGCCCACTTATGAAGTTGAGTCTAATGTAATGGAGACAAATTCTTCAGAAATCAGTGTGGTCTCGGATGCTTTGTATGACAAGAGCGAGCGGTGCAAATTCTTTTGGGGGAGTGGGGATATAGTGCAGAACTGAAAACAGTATTGACACGAAGGATATCTCGTGCATTTCTGAGAATCGTACCAGGCTCATCAAGCTATGCTATGAAGAGTTATGAATAGAGAAGCCTACACATAGACGCCTGAGCATAGCCACATTAAATTTGAACAATTTTCGTCTAGCTCCTGGGTGACATGTTGCGCTTCAGCTTATTTGAAATAGCTATTATGTACGCTGACCCTATAAACGGATTGTTGCTAATGAGAAATTTGCCAGTGAGGGATCATCACTTCTATAATAACATGAATATCTTATTAGATCAGTCCATTATGATTCATTTGCATCGCTTGCGGTCATATAAGATAGATTACGAATCAGTTAGGCGCACTAAAAGAGCTATAGGCTCTGTGCGCATCCTACGAATGGTGCGATGTAGAAATGGTGTAGAAATTATGACTGCATAGGACACGGTTCTGTATTATCTGTCGACGTTCCACTTATATTATTAGCCCTATACATGTTAACTTATGACTTTCGGTCAGGCCGTAAGTCAATCTAACTGACCCGAAAAATAGCTGACATACTTTTGGGCTACGAGCTTTAGGGTTATAAAAAAACCTAAACCCGGAGAACTTATTTACACTCGTGCGAGATGGCGTTTATACCTTCCATGATGTAACCTCGGGATGGCGTTGGGTTCACACCAAGAGAGAATCACCAAGATATTTCAAATCCAAGCAGTAAAGCATATAATCCGTTGACCGACAATTCCTCTCGCGTACAAATTCGTTTTGATCAATTTTCTCGCCGTCGATCTGAGTGCCATGCTTCTGAATACATGAAATCATTTCGTCTGGTGGACCCTACCAGCTCCTTCTTACCCTGTGAAACTTCGGAATGTCTCGAAGGTCCATGGACGCACGGATCAGGTCTACGTGGTCCATGGACATGCTTTCTGCCCGATTTACTTATATACACTAAAATTTGCAAAGGAAGAATATAGACATAGCTAGTAATGAGTCGGCTCATGAACTCGTAAGAAAATTCTCAACCAAGAAGTAGCGGAAAAGATGTCATGCGCAATGATATAAGACGTACTTCTCAATCAAGATCAAGTACATCGAGCCGCCAGGGATAATAAACTCTAATATTGTGCAGTATTTTCGGGCTGATCGAGGCTATCTATACAAATATAGCATCTGGATTTTGCTCGGAACAGCTGCGTCTCACTGATGGAACGATCCCACTACGCATTAGGCAGGGCTGAGCACATCTACCCTTGAAGAGACTAGCTATGGTATGATAACCATAACTTAACCTGACTTGATGTTAGATTTGCGTCAGTTGAATCGCTGCCTTGATTTGAATACTAACGGATCTTACAACAAGCCACCCCACCGCAACATCTCTTTTTTCTAAGCCAAATCCATCGGCAGAATCTGATTGGGACTCCTGCACCCCTAGGAAGATTGAAACCAGCGGTATATTCGATTAAATACCTTCTCTCTGCAATAATGCCACTTGTCGTGTCTAGAAAATCATGGTGTTTGTCTTATCACAGTAGGCCATACAGCTGGTATGGAAATGTCACTCAGGCCTGTAAGTGTGATCGGTTTATAAGTGTGATCTGTATATGAGAGAATCAGTGACACGTAGAAGAGATTACGGATGGGTGCAAGGTAAAACCCTGGGTAGCAACGGTGGGAGAGGCGTTGCGTACAGGATGCTCTGATAATCGATAATAAGGTTGATTCATTCTGTCTCCTTAGGCGTCCTCTAACTGCATTTTGAAACTCTCGATAGATCTTATTCCTTTACAGACATACTGCTACAAGTACTCCAACGCCTACGTCTGCCAGCCTTGGAAAACGAAGTCCAATCATTACATTAGTGCGTCACCGGCTTGCAGAAAAATCGCCAGCGCCTGCGTCACCTCGTGTTGCATGCTTTGCACTGGTGAGGCGAGATACGTGGTTACCACCATTTCTGTGCGATCTGGACAGTTGGTTTGGAATTAGCTACCTTTCCGAAGCATGCTCATGTATGATTACGACTGCGTATCATCCTACGGTGACCTCGACGCGTACGTCTGCTAGAACTTGCTAACACGGGATCCTAGACGATCACCACGACCTATGCGTCCAGGCTTACGTTGACTGGGACAGCGAAGGTGAGGACAACTTTTGCGACTGTTGATTAGAGAATGTGTCCGATCGGTTGGATATATCTTTGTTAGAATAAATTAAACAATCTAGTCATAATGTACATTTATTGCACACCCAGGGACATTCCAGCAGAATTGTGTCTGGTAAGAAGATAAGTGAGGCGATTTGTTCACGTAGCCTTGAGTTTTGTTCGCGCGAGAAAGTGCTCTTAGCGCTGAAGGAACTTGCTCGGGTTTCATCGGTCCAGCACACGTGGCGCAGCGACAGGAATATGATGCGTGTGGATGTTTAAACTCGCCCCATTTCCCTCGGAGTTGTTCCTCAGTAGGCCAATGGCACAGGAACGACTAGCGCCGGGAACGGAGGGACCACGTGTTTGTAACCCGTCGTGCCCGTGCCCTTCTCAGGTATTCCTGCGACTCACAAAGTCCGGCGACAAAGGTTTTCATGCGAGTTCACGGTGGGATGGCTTCGCCCCCATCAGCCTACTTTTGTAGAACATTGTCTCATGGCTGCGACATTGCACACAGATACCATGCATTCCGGGTCCATATCATCCCCCACCTCCCTTGCATCTATCTTCTTTGAGGGCATTATTTATACAACTTTCCTATTTTCCTTTTCCTATTTTCTTTTTTCTTTCATTTCGACTTTACTCATAGACTTTTAACGTATCTCCCAAACATGTGCCCTCTCTTCTTTCTCGTTCTCGCTAGTCTGTTAGGACTGAGTCTCGCGACACCTAGCGATCAGGCCGGCTTTCTATCCAAAGACCCATCGCCACCATTGAACCCTTACAACTTTCTAATACCGACAAATGCACCCCTTGCCGGAGCAAACTCATTCCAAATCCGAATCGTGCATAAAATATCCGGATCGAAATACTCTCTAGAATGGACGCTCCTCGACTCCAATTCAACGACAATTCAAGGGCCTTCTACCTCTCCCACCATTCCCGGAAGCAACGAAGATGGTGCTCGTAGCGCAATACAAATTGATGTGGAGCGCCCAATCAGCAGGGATGAAAGCAGGATACAGTTCACGATGAAGACGGACGCATTTGGTGGATGTACGCCGACATGGAACATGGGTAGGAGTACCAGCGGGGAAACGTCGTTTGTGGCGGCATGTCAACCAGGGTTGCAGGACAATGCGCGCGGGTATGGGTGTGAAGATAACAAGAAGGTTCAATGGAAGATCTTGGATAACGTATTTGAAAGGGCATTCATATGTTGGGGGATGAATTTGGAACAATCCACCGTTAGCTTAAATTAGGATGGTGCTATATTACGACGGAAGCAGGGTCTAGTAGAGTTTCTTCCGCCTATAAACCCGGTCGAGTGTTGCAGTGTCATCCCTTGAACCTCATACAAAGACACTTCTCCTCTAAATATAATACTTTCGAACTCTCTCGTATGCCGTCTTTCTTTGACCTTTTAACTGCAGCAACGACAGTATGTCCATATGGGCGTGAATTTAGCTATGGTCTTTGTTGGCTAAAACGGAATCACGTTCATTATGCCTTCTCGATGATTGCATTCGTAAGTTTCGGTAGCATAGTCGGTCTGCATGTTGTATCTCCGTATATCACCCAGTATGCTAGCACATTCCTAATTACTTCACAGGTTCATGTCGTAATCTGAATAGCTAACAAAGTTATGGTTATTGATGTGGAGAGGAGAGAAAAGAAAATATATCCTATAAAGAGAAGTTAATAGTATTGCTACAAAGACAGTTGGGTATTACCGACAGTAGAAAGAACACTATAATTCGCAAGCAATGTTGGTTGTGGGAAGTAGTGTTATTACTATATATTCGCCGCACAGAGAACAATTTGCCTTCAAAAATGTTGCTACCGGATTGTGTACATATAGGGAGGAAGAAGTCGGTCAAAAATTAAAAAAACAGTACCCAACACAATCAAGCATGATACCCGGAATTATTTTGTTCACCAATGTGACCTCCTTGAACGGTATTGTGGACTGGGTAACCGTCTTGCTCCGCCATATGCTGATCACGCAACTTTTCTCTATGTTCTCTATGACCGTGAACGCGATTCTTAACTTCGTGAAAGGAAGCCGTGATGGCGTGGAGGATTCTGGAAAACACTCAGCGTTAGTAACGCTGCACAACAAGTAGATTGTACAGATATGTGAGGGACTTACGTGCTGATAATAGCTAAAATAAAAGTTCCCCAAGGTAAATTACACGACCGATCCACCGTATTCGCCGTCTTCCCTTGCGCAACAGCATCGGGATTCTGGGCGTTTGTAGTGGAGTTTCGATTCACGTAGCAATGTTTCGGGCCCACGGGCCCCCCAGCAGGACGCGTGAGAACCGCCACCGCGATGAATGCCCCGACGAATGCAAGGTCGAGAAGAACCCAGAGCCATCTTAACCACTGAGGTCCTCGCGCCTTAACGATGCATTGGATCAGTGTAGCGAAGATTGTATATGCTACGGCGGCGGCAAGGATTCCTTCTACAGCGCCGTATGCCCCGGATACGCCGCGCTGCGTTTTCACCGAGTTGACGAGTCTGTAGACTTTGTATAGACGAGAAGAGAAGATGCCGAGGGAGATGACGGCCGAGAGGAGCTGTAAGACGCGTGTGAGGCGCAGAAACCAGCGATAGGCGGCACCATGTTTTAGTTTCGAGGGGACGAAACGGGTGAGAAGGCCTGTTTCGCCACTGGTGTTGTTGGTAGCTCTGCGAGCCATATTAAGGAAGGAGATGGATGGCAAATATAGCGAAGTTCCTTTGCATCCAAATAGATATGATGGCTGAAGTGTAATTGAAGATGCGAGGAAATTTATAGCATGTTTCGGAAAATAATGACGCATAAACTGATCATGGTAGTGTACTCATTTCACCGGATCTGGTTCCCTGAATTCTTTCTGAGCAATGTGCGATGACCCTCGAGACGGTCATTAGTGTCGCACCTTACAGCGGAATTCAGTTGTGACCACCTCACGCGTCACTTCTCACGACTTCGGAATTTTTTGGTATTAACTTTCTTGTTATCGTAACTCGTTCCCTACCAGTATTATGGAGTCGGTGGGCTTAGAGAAAGACTGGTACTTGGGGCTACTGAAGCAGCGCGTCGTAGTAGGTGCGGGGATATTTTGTTTTCATCGAGATGCACCGAAGCGTGCGGAAGATCTGCAGCTAGTGGCGATGACGACCATCGAAACATGCTGTGGAAGTTCCAGACCAATCTTGACTTCGACACTGCCAGGGCAAATCTGGAGCCGTTTCCAGTTAAATCGCCTTCCAATAAGTCCCCCAGGCGACCTGGAGAGGTTGAAGAAAGTCCAACTTAATTTTAAACCTATTGAATCACCAGATCCAACTCCAATCTCCATAGGAAGACGGCCAAACATATCTGCGCTTGTTTGGATTTCGAAAGCTCCAGACCGGAAATGATGAGTGGCGCCGTACTGACACGCACTTCCATATCCTGTTACTCCACATTTCCCAGGGTAAGAAATCTGCTGCTCGGCCGTGCTTGATCGAGGGATCTCTCACAGCAAACATGAGATCACTAATCAGTTCTTCGTTGCGATGTTTCTTAGTCCACTCATCTCTGTTCATATTAGATGACACGCCGATCCACACTAGCTTACCCGCAAGCCCCAGTATTGCGCATCATGTGTCTCTCTATCCTGTCTGCTAGCGCGGTGTCGCCAGCACCACGTCTTCTTTGTTGGTCTGCAGTAGTAGTCCTTCGATATCTGAGGGTCCTTCACCTCGATTGCCTACAAATTCTCTTTCAGCAGGTCCTTAGTCGAACTAATATCCGACAAGCGCATTGAGCTAAGTCCTTTCTCGTCTCGAAGTTAGATATCGACAGCCCATAGGAAGTCCAATTGTTCAGCCTCGATTAGATTGCACATTAGGAAAGAATGGCCCTCTAGAGGTGACGCACACCATGGGATGATACCTTTACAACCTGCCCATGTCTACCAAGGTAAATGTGTCCGGCGAGGGCAAAGCTCGGAAGTGAACATGCGAAGGCTAGAGCTTTCGCGATGGTGCTATGAGCATATGGAAAGCGTAAATGTTATCTACGCGCCAGAGCGTCCGCCGGCAACTGGGCCAATCTAAATGGGGATCCCGAGGATCGCATGTAGCATGCTGCTTTCGCCGTACAGACCTAGAATGCCTTGAAAGGCTAACAGAGAGTCTCGATCTAAAGTTGGACATATGTGCCCTGGACGGCTCGTGGACAAGGTCCAAAGAGATTGTGATGCCATTCTGGATAGCGATGTACCGGGATTCCGAGTAAGTCTGGTGGTCCGCTGTCTCATCTCTCTCGTAATGGCCACATCATCAAGCACTGTCTTGAGCCAATCCTCTTTACCTGGCCCCCAGATATAGCTCAGGGCGGCATATGTAGTCCCCATTACTGGTCGTCTACGATAGATAGATCCTTAAAACAATCAATAAGGCGAAAGGCTCGCTCGATAGCTCCGTACAGCATCCTCCGTTTGTAAATATGATTATGTTATTCATTACAGTACGAGAGCCATTCGTTGATGATCCCAAAGTCGACCTTCTTGTGTAGCTCGCGTAAATTGAGTAACGTATTTAATATCTTTCGTCCTACCCCGGGCGCAAGTGTTATAATTTTGCTACGGCGGGAACGTCCTTCTTCAGCCAAGATTCCTCATAACCACGGGATGAAAAGAATGCCGCGTCTAGTACTACGGCCATGAATACAGTGTGGCTGATCTTATTCCATACGCTACTCGACTTCAGTCATGTGCGGAAGGCGAGGAGCTTGTATTTCTGGTGGAGACCCGGTTGCATTCTCTTGCATCGAGACAGAAAGTGCAGAGAGGGCATTTTGACAGGGTGGCCAATCGGGACTGGAACCGATGGACTAAGAAGGTATTCGAAGAATATCGGGCCACCAGACCACGCCCTTTTCGGTTGCTGTGAGAGAGGGGAGTACCTTCTGGGGCTAAATTTGAATCTTCTATCGAGAGTGAGAAGTTAGCATGGTAAACAGAGCTGCGAAGACGAAGTAATCTTGCATCGCTTGTTCCCACTCGGTGCATCAGCGTTGTTCGTAGGGCTATCAGGGCTTCTATGCCTCAGAGCAAACTTCCTAGCCACCTTGAAGAGGAATGCAAATGATTAAAGCCGTAGAGAACTGGGATAAAATTCCGAGCAACATGGTTGAAGAACAATTCTAATGGTGTCCTAGCTGCGTGTGAGGATCGCGACGGGACGCGACGGCTCAGCCAATCCAGGCAGCTAAACTCCAGCTGCAAGCTGCATAATCGGCAATGCCACTATTGGCTAGCCTCGTAAGCTCCCACAATCCTGGGTTAAGGAATTTTGGAATAGAGATTAAATACTCATATCTTGCGGGCAGTTCATAGGGCTGGCGATAAACCCTTGTACTCGATGCAGATAACGTACATCGTGTACTACCTCGCGAGATAAGGATAGTGTTGAGGCCACGCTAACCTTGAATTGAACGGATCAGACTTCCTTCGTGTGTGATTTAAGAGACGCCGTCTGAGGTATATTACTGCGCAGAACGTAACCTAGGGGTATGCACTCTAATTACTCTCAACGCATTCCACCCATGACTTGCTCAGAGTGTCAACTTTAGACTGAGGCATCCATGCTTAACTAATTTCGCAGTCTAGATGTGGGAGGATCAAATTGCTCTCCTCATTCGAGGAACCGCTCACACGGGCATGTTAGCAGGCAATCCCCTTCCATGCCAAGAAACCCACGATGTGGCCAATCAAATACCGTTGTCAACCCAAGTCCAACACCCGCATCGTCTGGCGAAACATGGTAGCTGAACTAAGGAAACTGATATATTACAAACCTTGATAGGCCCGAGACCATCTATGAGGGTGATTTGAGATTGACCATATAGAATGAATGATGAGGAGTGGCGAGGTAGGAACGTTGTCAGACAAAACAATGAAAGGAGCAAGGAACGCAATTGATGCAAGGGAAGCTGTTCCCTTTTACATACTATTGGAATATTGCAGAGTCAATCTCTTGGTATATTGTGTGAGATAAGATGGGGCAAGAACGAAAATAGTTAGGATGCTGACGCCAGCGGCATGTCTTCGGCAGGTACACAATGTAGTACCCCCCCAACTCCAGGTTACAAGCATATTCTTAGCTCTAGGGCGTTGAAATATAACGTTGTTCGATGTCTTGTGAATGGGGAAAAGGTTCACACCCATGAAAAAGAGGTGATGTGCATTATCCGATCCTGAAAGGAAATGGATCGTGCAGCATCCGTAGGATTGGGAACCTAGGCGACATGTGGTCTTGGTGCCGTGCGAAACCGTTTTTGTCCTTGCTCGTCCGCCCTGGTGGGTGGCCTCGGTAGCCAGCGGATGCGTGAGATTCCTCGACCTTGGTCTCTGCACATCCCATGATCATCATGGCGTAGACATGGCGTTGACATGGCGATGCAGTAATCGAAGATTGCGTGCAGTTTTAACGCCCGGTCAAACGATGGTCGAATGACTGGCATACCTTTGTGGATGTCATTGACTCGTGGAGCATCGTATGACGCGGTTCAAAACGCTGAGCTGATTATCCTCGACAGTGCTCCACGTAGCAGATCCACTTACACGATCTTCTCGTTCACGATGATTCGGGCAGCCATTCCACAGGCACCGCCTCTGACCACGACGTGAACCCGGTTGGTGGTGTTTCCGATACCAAGAGCCAAGGACGCCGGCTGCTGCATCGTGGCGGGAGCTGATGACCTGGGCCGCTCGTTCGCACAAACAACCTCGGCGCGTGGAATTGCAGGATGGCCAGACGATCGACTGAGGCTCTTTGCGGACAGATGTCCGTGTCGGGGAGGATGGAGGAGAGATGGAGGCGCTGCCACGAAGGCGGGGCGGCCGTCGATATGCGGGGTCTCCAGGTGTGCTAGCCAAAGCACGTGCCAAGTACCCCAGGCCGCGAGCCTCCCCGCAGTTACCAGCGACTAGACATGGGGGAAGCTCCGGATTGATCCACTTGGTGAGCCAGGCGTCGCCAATGCCGGGGGGAGCATTGGTCAATCCCATCTCCACCGCGAAGCCATGTGGTGTCTACCAGCTCTTTCTGGATCGCTGTCCGCTCCTGTGCTTGGCGGCGCAGACGGGAATCGCGAAAGGGGGACCAGAGCAGCTACTATTGCTGTAACTGCGGCCTTCGTGCGCGCAGGGAGCCTCGGTATCTTTCCATGGCCTTGCACACCGTACTCATCCCAATCGTCCGGACCCGAAACCTTACGCGTGCATCTTGTTAATCAATCCTCCCTTGCGACTTGGCATGGTGCAACGGGAAGGAGCATAGGCAGATAATCCCTGGGCGCTGCCAATATAACCTTGGTGCACTGTCGTCTGTCTTTGTGCCTATGTGTGCATCCAGCTCCTTTCCTTCTTCTCTTCCTCCCATCTTCGTCCCATCTTCGAACCATGACCCGCGACATCGAGAAGCCCGAAGTGGCGATGCAGTCCGAGGCTGCGTACACCCCGACCAAGGCCTCGACCGAGGCCGAGTTTGAGTCCGACTTCTCGCCAGAGGAAACAAAGAAACTCATCGGTCGCATTGACCGTCGCTTGGTCTTGACCGTGGGAGTGTTGTACTGCATCAGTCTGATGGATCGTACCAACCTGTCATCCGCAGCCATCGCGGGGTGCGTTGCCGTTTGTTTTTCTGCTGGGCGCACACGCTGACGTATGTCCAGGATGACGAAAGAGCTGAAATTGAACGTCCTGGTCGGCACCGTCTCTCGCTATTCGGTCGTGACCTTGGTTTTCTTCACCACATACATCGTTTTTCAACCCCCGTCCACTATTATCGTTCGTAAGTTGGGGCCACGAGTCCATCTGTCGGCAATTGTTACGGCATGGGGTGCTGTAATGGTCGGAATGGGCTTCTCGCCAAACTACGAAGCCCTTGCAGCGTTGAGGGTGGTTCTGGGCATACTGTTAGTTCCCACATGCCTCTCGGGATTCTCAGGGACTGACAGTTCAATGATAGCGAGGCAGGCTTCTTCCCGAGCTGCGTTTACCTTCTCAGTACGTGGTACACTCGATATGAGGTTGGAAAGCGATACGCCGTCTTTTACCTCCTCGGATCGCTAGCATCGGCATGTGCAGGTATTCTGGCATACGGTGTAAGTTCCTCAGAGCATGACACATGGGAAGTACTGACACGTACCTAGCTTATGCAAATGAACGGCCTTCAAGGCCACGCAGGCTGGAGGTGGATCTTCATCATCGAAGGAGCGCTGACAATGGCGCTGGGAGTCGGGAGCTACTGGGCACTCGTGGACTTTCCCGATAAGGCACACAAGTCCTGGAAGTTCATCACCAAGAGGGAGTCTCTGTATATTATCGATCGTGTGAACAGAGACCGCGGTGACGGCAATGTCGAGCCATTCTCTGCTGGCAAATTCTTCCGAGCTGGACTTGATCTTAAGATTTGGGGGTTCGCATTGGTAAGTGTCGCAATGCCCGTTAGACTCATCTCGCTGACCTGTATAGATATTCTTCAACACAACGACCGTAACGTATGCTTTGGCGTATTTCTTGCCAATCATCCTCAACCTGAATATGGGGTTCTCCATTGGAGCTTCGCAATGCTTAGGTATGTAAAAGATCACGGCCATTGGTGGCTCGTACTGACCAAACAAGTGGCTCCACCTTACGCGCTCGCTGCTATTACCATGTACGGCACCGGTTGGATCGGAGACAAATATCACGTCCGAGGCCCAATCATCTGCTTCAACATGCTCCTCTGCATAATTGGTCTTCCGATCATGGGCTTCCACAAAAACCCCAACATTCGGTACTTTGGCGTATTTTTGACTACAGCCGGCGCCAACTCGAACATCCCAGCAGCCATGTCGTACCAGGCAAACAACATCCGCGGTCAGTGGAAGCGAGCCTTCTGCAGCGCAACGCTGGTGGGCTTTGGTGGCGTTGGTGGAATCGCAGGGAGTCTGGTTTTCAGATCACAAGATGCACCAAACTATCGTCCTGGGCTGTACGCTTGCATTGCGTGCTGTCTCCTAACGCTCATCATCGTGTCGATACAGACTGTCTGGTCATGGCACCAAAATAAGAGGGCGGACAGGGGTGAGATTGAGCTTGAAGCTCATGATGTAAGTCGCTTTCCCGATGTTCGTCTAGAATTCAAAATGTTAACAACGATTGTAGGAGGATGCCCAGAAGGGATTCAGATATACCTATTAATTCGAACGGCCTTCTCATCGGATCAAGAGCCCAATCGGTTTTCGCGATGGCTAAGAGGACGGGAGTAGTGCACAGCATGTCTACCTCCTTGATGCGTATGGGGCACTACTTGTAACGACTCTATATAGTAATCGCTTAGAATGAATAGTAATCGACATGACCTCGGTAATTCCCAAATGAGTGAAGGATTTGTTGTGTCATGCAAGGGAATATCAAGTCAATTCAGATATCACTGATGATTCGCGACTGCATATTACAAGAGAACAAGGGTGTTGATCAAGAGAGAAGATGCAAAAGACATGTAGTGAAGGCTGACATTGATGAGGAATTCCTACAACGAAACCCTGGTCTTAGTGCCGTCGGCTGGATCAATTTGGGATCCGAAAAGACCACCCAAGTCAGCAGAGTAATCCCACAGTCAAAAAGCGAGTCAATTCTGATAGTTTGTATGCAGGCAAGGTGTGCTGATGAGAAGAGTGGAAACTGTGCCGAGTCATTCTTCCAACAAAGTCGATCTGTGTTGACTCGCGCCAAGCAGGAAATCGTTCACCCTTCCGAAGCTGCTCTCTCCTCCATCCATCGCCACTGCGCTCAATTCATCGCCTAATCACAAGCGGTCTTCGTTTCCTGTTAATTTAGGGGCAATCGATGACATAAAATCGTCTTATGGAGCATGCGACGCTCCCATGTTGTCGTTCTGAGCCATCCATTCCATTCACCCTCCAGAAATCTAGAGAATCCATAGCCTGGCTTGCCCCGCATCCCCGCTATCAGTCGTAGCCAATGACTTACATGCCACTACCAACAGAACCCTACTAGACGTCAGGAAAGCAATACCCGCGTCATATTCTCTCCCATCGTCAAAAGTTATCCGTCCCCAGGTCTCAGGACATGTCCTCAGGACCCCAAGATGCCTTGCTACCCGATCTTCATCTTTCTTATTGGACAATCGCACATAGCAACGGTTCCTGTGACTGATTTCGGGATTGACCTTAGCTCCGAGATTGCAGATATGTAGACCGCGACGGACGCGTCTTTTGTAGGCTCGAACATTTTCTTTCGTACCCTTCCTTTGAGACCTGAGCACTGTTGATCTACCATGTCTCCCTCCAAGGACACTAAACGCGCCATTCGCATCGCAGGATGCTCTGGTGGATTCACAGATCGCTCCCTCGCCATCACTCGGATGGCAGGAGACCCAGACGTCGACGTTGTAATGGGTACGCTTACACTCCTCCTGACGAAGGTTTACATGCTAACTTCTATGAGGCGACTGGCTCTCTGAAATGACCATGACCGTCCATGGCAGCGGAAAAGTCAAGAACATCGAGAGCGGTAACGGAAAGGTACAGCTCCCACTCGAGGAACGTAGGAAGAACGCTATGTACGCCGACACCTTCATCCAATGCTTCGAGCCCGCGATCCCGAATCTCGTCAAGAACAAGACCAAGCTTGCCGTAAACGCCGGCGCGTCTGACACAGAGCTGCTGGCCGAAGTTGTTGTGGATATGCTGGAGAAGGCTGGCGCCGGACACTTGAAGGTGGCTTGGATTGAGGGAGATGATGTGACAAACCAGGTCAACGGTCTGATCAAGAAGGGAGAGAAGTTTGAGAGTTTGATGCATGGAAAGAAGCTAGAGGAATGGGGAATGCAGCCCATTTGCGCCCAGGCATATCTAGGGGGCCTTTGTATCGCAGAGGCGTTCAGGCAAGGAGCAGACATCGTTCTCGCCGGGCGTGTGGCAGATGCTGCACCAGTTATTGGCGCTGCTGCGTAAGTTTTCCATCGTTGGCATAAATTTGGAAGTAGAAGACTGACACATAGGAACAGGTGGTGGCACGACTGGAAATCAGATCAACTTGACGAGCTCGCCGCCGCCCTCATTGCAGGGCATCTCATAGAGTGCTCTGCCTATGTGACTGGTGGTTATTATTCCATGTTCAAAGATCTCATAAAAGCAGGGAAGCACACAAATATGGGATTCCCGATAGCAGAAGTGGAGTACGACGGCACTTTCAATATCGCGAAAGAGAAAAACACCGGAGGTGCGTTGCTGTCACAAATACCAGAGATAATACCAAAGCTAACTGCTCTCTAGGCTGCGTGACTGTAGGATCATGCTCTTCACAGCTCCTCTACGAAATTCAAGGGCCTCTCTACTACAACTGCGACGTCACAGCCGACATCTCGGATATCAAAATGGAGCAAATTGGCGAAGACCTTGTACGCGTAACAGGAGTCAAAGGATTGCCTCCTCCGCCAACCACAAAGGTCGGCATCACGGCTCCAGCTGGGTTTCAGTGTGAATGGCACTTCTTTATGTGCGGTCTAGATATTGAAGAGAAGTGCAAAATCACCGAGGATCAGATTCGAGACGGTAAGCCAATCTCATATCTTGACGTCCCTGTCAGCTAACATAGTACTTGCAGCAATGGGCGAAAACCAAAAGCGCTTCACGACTCTGAAATTCCACCAAAACGGCTCATCCCCTATCGACGCCCACAACCAAGACGTCGCCACCGTTGATTTCCGCGTTTTCGTCCAGACGTCTGATCCTGAAGTTGTGCGGCCCGACATTCCCGACGGCTTCAACCGATGGTGTCTTGAAACATTTCTGCAGTCTGCTCCTGGACTCTCATTATCCAACGACCTCCGCCAAATCGTACCTAAGCCGTACTACGAGTACTGGGTCGCATTACTTCCTCAGACCGAGCTACCGCTTAGAGTGCACAACATGTTCGGGGATAAAAAGGTGACGGCTTTGGAAGCTCCCAAAGTCACAAAGACGTATCCGCGCCAACAGACATCGTACGAGACATCGTCGCCCGTCGATCTCAGCACATTCGGCGAAACGGTGCGCGCGCCATTGGGCTATATTGTTGCAGGTCGCTCAGGCGACAAGGCCTCGGACTGCAATTGCGGGTTTTTCGTCCGAAATGACGATGAATGGGACTGGCTGCGCTCATTCATGACGATCGAGCGCGTGAAGCAGCTCCTTGGACCGGAGGAGTACAAGGGCAAGCCGATTGATCGATTCGAGCTGCCGGGCATTAATGCGGTACATTTTCTGCTGCATGATCATTTGGACAGGGGCTATAATGCCTGCTCCAATTATGACACCCTTGGCAAAAGTAAGTTCAAGCTGTGGGTTGAGACTGTGGGTGAAGGCTAATGTGGTGTGTAGATGCGATTGAGTTTATGCGCGCGAAGACGGTTGATTTGCCAAAGAAATTCCTCGACCGTGGACGGATTTGAGGAGTAGAGGAGGCCCTAGAAGCCTTTGGGGCGGAGGTCAATCTAAATTGCGGTCGAGTTTGTGCGATTTCAATAGATATTTATCACATTGCACGTGTACAATTGCGTCTATCGATCTTTTGGTATGGATTCACACTATTTGCCATGCTCTGAAAATTGCGATAAACCTCGTATCGCTCCCTCTTTTACTAACACGCTAACATTCGGCCCTACAAATTACTCATGACAAGTAGTCCAAGGACATGCCGTTTTTCAGTTCTGCCAAGGCCAAAATCCCGCTAGTACACTTACAGACTTCAAGCTTATATGTGAATGTGAATGCTAACGAAGCTGCAGGCATATCCACGTCTTTGTCTTGGAATTGAAAGAAAAACATTTTTTTATTACTATATATCATTTTTCGGATTTTCTTTGAGATATGGATCGTCCGTTTGCGGCCAGAACAAACACCGGAAGTTCACAAAGGATCTGATGAAGCAAGAAAACATTAAAGTTCAACTCTGAATTTTACCTCAAGACTCACGAACCAGAAAAGTGTCCCGATTGGATTGATATCGATCTGACAGCATCTGTACGTGAGCCTTTCTCATCCTTCTCCAGCTTTGTCTTCCGCCCGCTTGTCAAGAGGGCGTCGGTGCTTTATCTCTGCAACAAGCTACAAAGAAATGCTAACACGCATGTCTCCCCAGGGCACTTCGATCTAATTTGTACGAAATTTCGAGAATTCCCGAACCACCTTCCCCAAGAAAACTTTCAAAGACACAAAACTGAGAGGGTCGGGCCAGAAGAGAACGCATCAAGAGATGGAAGGTACCAGCGGTGGTACAGCAGGAGGTAGTCACGATCTCCCCGTAGTGCCCGTCGCATACAGTCCAGATGAACCTCACCCATCCTCTGCCATGTCGTTTTGTCGCTACCGGCTTCACCGAAGAACATGTGACCTCGATCATCGAGCCGTGCCAAATCCAACGAAATTATTTGGACAAATTACAACCGACCAAGGCTACGCCAAAAATGCCAACAATGAGAATTATCGGTACATCCGTTTCCAAATGACAACAAAAGGAGGCGACTTGATCGATCCTGATATTTACTGCCAACCCTCTGTGAATGATATCGTAAAAGGGCAGAAAGTAACTGGGCCTGCGGATGATATTGATCAGGTTGATTACGACCCCATCTTCCGCGTGAATGACAGCGAGGAAACCACTAAGGCAAAACATAGAAGAGTGTTTCGGAGAGGCGAGTGGACGAGAGTTGACGAATGGCCCAAGAACTTGGAACAAAATACAAAGCAGACAATTGAGCTCGTCTACCGCGGGCCAAACGACGATGTTACTTGCATAAACGCCAGTGACGGACATAAAGAAGTCTATCGAATGAAGACCAGTCACACAGCAGTGCAATGCATGCATCGAATCCTCAACACGCAGTGGAGACTGCGTCCAGAACCAAGCATGGAGCAACTCAATATCGATCTTAAACTATGGGCAGATGTATCCGGTGCTTACGACGCAAGCGGAACTACATATCTGCTCGAAGCTACCGCACCGCAAGATTCTCAAGTACACGCCACATTCAAAAAAACTGAAATGGGGCACTGGCAACACAGTACGGGGGATGAAAGCCAGACTACAAAGAAGCACAGAGTCGCATACAAACTCTACACATGCGAAGAGATATCAAGTGAACCAAGAGTCTATCTTCACAACACCGCCAAGGACATTTGGTATCGGGTGGTAAGATATCGAAAAGAAGGGGCACAACACAACAAATCTTTTCCAGATCCGGAGACAGTCACGGAGCATATTCATCATGTGCTTGGTGCGGATGGAGAGTCTTCTCGATGGGAATTTACAAAGGTTTTCAGCCAGGGGAATGCGGGCGAGCAGCGCTTAATCACACTGTGGCTCCTAAGGGCTGATGATGGGACGATTCTAGATGTATATCTCACATTTGTTTCCTTCGAGTGCGAAATGCCAAGCTAACAAACGCGCAGCGCATTGTCGTCAAAAACGCGGACAACGACGACCAGCGCTATTACGATCAGGTCAATCACCATGAGAAACTCACGTACCAAGATACGCAGAATGTCATCATACCTCTGAGAGGGTGGTCGATCGACGACTATTCGCCGAAGGATCTCCGCCTTTTCATAGAGTATGCGCCCCATGGAACGTTATCTGATTTAATCAACCACGGATATCGATCACAGGGCTACAAGCCAATCTCGGAAATCTGGATTTGGCTCCTTTTCAGAAATTTGGTTCGCGCCTGTCAGCTAATGGAAAGGAATAACATGCTATAGTAAGTGCTCTTCCTTCTATGCCCATCCGCCAGGACCTTCTATGCCAATGGTCGGGTAAACTTAAGCTAATAGTTCCTAGCGTCGATTTCAAAGTAGGACATCTTATCTTGGCTACTCTTTTCTTATTCATTGCTAACTCGTCCTTCTTCAGTGCGACAATATTCTTATTCGCGAGAGCCAGGATGATCGGGAGTTTGCAGGCTATTGTGTCCCCGTCGTTGCTGACTTTGATGGTACGTAGGACTTCCTCAGTCAATGGGAGATATCACGCGAATGGCACTCCAAAGCTCTCCCCCCTTTTCTATTAGAAGAATTGTCTGTCCTTCGCATTTCTTAGAATTGAGCTAAATTTCTAATCCCATATTCAGCTATATGCGAATTTGTCGAGCCAGTCATCAGAGGCTACGGAACAAACGGGTAATGTAGTCCGCGTTTTTGTGTTATGATTGTCGCTAACCATCTGTGTAGCTTCATAGCACCCGGTAACTTCCCAAAAGCATCCTGTAGTCCCTAGATAGAACACAACTAACAATTATCGCAGAGCAAAAGGAGGGAGAGGAGCATGAAGAACCGAGCACTGGATTGCACGTCTTTGCTGTCGGGCTAGTTATTTGGTCCACTATGCGCCTGAGACCTATGGGCTTGATGACCGAAAAGTTTGATCAACCGGGCCGAGATCAATCAGGCCAAGGTCCACACCTGGGCCAGGGTCCATACCCGGGCCAACCTGATATGCAATTCTGGCCTGACAGGATAGAAAATGATCTAACTGTGGAAGACCCAAGACACTATTCCACGCGACTGGAGGGACTAGTTCAGGCTTGCTTGCGTTTGCCGGTCATCGAAAGGCCTCCTTTAGCTGAAGTTGGCGAGACGATTGACAAGGCTCTCGTTGATTGGGGCAAGAGGATTCCCGGGCTTGCGGGGCTGATGTTTGACGAATTGCCCAAGTACATGAGAGTAAATTGTAGTCCGGACTTATATCCGCTTGACCCGGAAGCGAAGAAGCGACGTCTTGGCCAGGAAGGTTAAGAACAGAGGCCATTCAATTTTTGAATTTCTTTCTTGTATGTAATACTGAGCTTGACTTTTTGATTGAGCACGTTGATTCTTTCTTGTCCCGATTTATAACTATTCGTTGTTGTTAGGTGAATAAAGCCTCGGTACAAAAAAAAGGCAAGCTACGTGAAGTGTGGGTCCGTACGAGTGACCTCTTTGTTTAAGGATCTCTTCAGAATTTCTTTCTAGGGGTTCGTAACTAACGTTCCGCCCTGCATGGCGAAAAAGCCCCCGTGACGAGACAAACCATCGGTACTTTGGCTTCAACTGACTCAAACTCTACGTACTGATCGATGTATCTCAAAATTTTGCAATGATATTATGCTGCAGCCATTCTTCTATCTCATGCACCCTCTCAATACGAGATTTTCATTTGGTTTGTCGCTATCCTGCCAGCTTTCGCAAAAACTCTTAGATCATAGCGCCACATAGATTCTCTACTACAGCACCGTCTTCAAACTTTTGACACTACGAAAATTTATGATCATCTTTAGTCAAACCATCCGACTTCTAGACAGAATCTAGTACAACATCGACAGCTCCATGGTGGCCGTGAGACGTTGATTAACGCGAGGTTGCGCCCTGGATTGGTACCTCTGATCGAAGAGATCAACGATTGTGGTTAGCGCAAAAATTTTTGGCGTGTCTTTCAAACCATTGCCCTGTATTTTGTCCTGACTCATCTTGATTTCTGGCGCAAGCTGGCGCAAGCTGGCGCTTTGCAGCCTCGTCGCTGTGGCTGCATGGCAAGGCTGAAGACGGCACTTAAATCTGAGGGTCATCTTCTTAATATCATGACATCTTCATACCACTTCTGATTGAAAGAATCGTGATGCTCCAACGATCAATGCGGTCATCAAGAAATCATGGAGGCCTGCTCAGATTGATTTAGTGATGTAGGTGGTAAAAAGTAGTGAAACCGTTTAGGCATTGCCATTTGGACTAGCGCATTCCTACCAACTCGAGTTCCGGGGCAATGCACGCCAACTGGATTTGAAAAGGTCTTCTCGGCCGATATTAAAAGCACAGTTAGTTACAACTCTTGGAGATGATATTCAAACAATTGGACCATCAGAGATAACAAACTGCTCTCGTAATATCTAACATAGTTTTGGACCACGCCATAAAATTGCTTGTGACTCTCAATTCTCCGTCAGCCCCTACAAGCTTGGTACCTGGAAAGGCATGGCGAATACTCGATAACCAGACGTGGTTCGCAGGTGAAACGCCGCTACGGATTGCTGGACCTTCTAGGAACTTAGATGACTGTGGGCAAAACCCAGTTCGGATTTACCGGAGTTTGTAGCAGTGACACGCACAATCCTCTCAGCTTGATGCGTTGGTATCTCGAGCGCCCCGAACCAGGAGGATTGAGCCTGTAACCCTGTGAGCGGACTTTAGTGGAGATTGCCCATAACCTCCGGAGCACTGAGGTGTCCTTGTGCCAGTTGGACCGACTTTTCGAATTGAAGCAACCTGCGTAGGCTTTCATTCGACCAAACTGGTTAAATTGGGACGATTCGAGCAGTTTTCCATGACGTGTACAGGCCATTTTCTTCCCTGCCAGCCTCCGAAGCCTCGAACATATAAAGTCCTAAGCTCGCTGTGATTCGAGCTGCCTTCCTCAACTCACCCGAATCAGTTCCTCACTTCAACTCGTTCCCACATAAACCTCTCGTCTCGCCGTCAGTCCCCCGCCCTCTAACCTCACCCTTCAGAATGGCCCATATACTCGCGCCCGCCACGGCACCGGCTACCGAGTTGGGTCGCTACCGGATCCTCTCCTCCACCGCCGGAGTTCGAGTCTCCCCGCTTCAGCTAGGAGCCATGAGCATTGGCCAGGCATGGGAGAGTGAGTTGGGTTCTATGGACAAAGCGGCGTCATTCAAACTGCTCGATGAATACGTCTCGAGTGGGGGGAACTTCATCGATACCGCCAACGACTACCAAGATGAAGAATCTGAGGCCTGGCTCGGTGAATACTTTGAGAAGAGGGGTATCCGCGATCAAATGGTCATCGCCACGAAGTATACCACACATTATCGCAAGTATGACCTGGGTCTAGCGGGGACCAATTACGCGGGGAACCACAAGAAGTCCCTTCGCCTCAGCGTGGAGGCGAGCTTGAAAAAGCTCCGTACCTCCTATATCGACATTCTCTACCTGCATTGGTGGGATCACACCACCTCGATTGAAGAGATCATGGATTCCCTCCACGTGCTCGTGGAGCAAGGTAAGATCCTGTACTTGGGCGTGTCCGTAAGTGGCCCGACCATCGCACAACCACTTCCTCCCCTCCGAAGTGAACGCGATGTCTTCCTACGAAATTAGAGCACGAAGGGACTAATACCTTTCAAAAGGATACCCCGGCATGGATCGTTAGCGCCGCTAACTATTACGCCCGCGCCAGTGGCAAGACCCCCATCAGTATCTACCAAGGTCGGTGGAACATCATGATGCGCGACTTCGAACGAGAGATCATCCCGATGGCACGCCATTTCGGAATGGCACTCGCCCCATGGGGTGCCCTAGGTTCCGGCAAGTTCCAATCGAAAAAAGCAATTGAAGAGCGGAAACAAAAAGGCGAAACACTTCGAAGTATCCAGGGCTCTGAGCAATCCGAGAATGAGGCCAAGATCAGCGAAGCTCTCTGTAACGTCGCTGCCGAGCATGGCATCGAAAGTCCGACTACTATTGCTCTAGCCTATGTCATGAGCAAGTATCCCTATACGTATCCCATTGTCGGGGGTAGGAAGGTCGAGCACCTGAGGGACAACATCAAGTGTCTGGAAACCACTCTGACGGAACAACAAATTGCGTACTTGGAGGGTATCATTCCTTTCGACCTAGGATTTCCGAGCAATCTCATAGGCCCGGATCCGAAGGTTATCGGGAAAGCTACCGGTTTACTGGCTGCCAGCGGAAATTTCAACTTTCCGATTGCCAAGTAACCCCCAAACCCCCACATCGACCAGGAGGCCGAAACCTCCACATCTGGAGGCAATCCCATAGGTGCTCACATTATACATGTGAACAATGTCATTCGCATTTTTGTAAACTTTCAACTCTCGTCGTGATCATGCTGTGTCCGAGTGACGAAAGCCTCGAGGCCAACTCCCTCCGAATAGATTCCCTCAAGAATTCCGATCGATCATCTTCGGCATGATGTTCACAACCTCGCAAATCCTCGACATGTACGACCAAGAAGGGGATCGCTTTTGCAACCTTAAGACGCTCCCGCTTCAGGTTAGTGATGTCCCTGCTTCATTCTTTACCTCTTTCTAGATTATGTTCTGATCTGGGTTCTGCCCGTGGTGTTAGACCCGCGTCCTGAAGATGACAACTCTGTGTCTTGGTTATAGAATAACTGTCGGCTTCCGAAGCTTGGTATATCGAAGGGCTGTGGACAATAGGACTACAACAAAGCTATGGAGTCTCTGGATAATCGCCAGCTATTCATCCCCATTTTGTAGTGCCGCTGTTCCTGCGGCTTGTTGTGCTACTAGCATGCTGCGCGGAAAGGTGACAGCTACGCAAGGATGGGGATGAGTGACTCTACGTCGCCACCGCCAGCTACATCGGTCGATGCGGGTCAACTTGCAGAATCTGTTCGGATGCATACTGGAACGGCGCTAATATCTTCAAGAGGAAATGGGCAAAATACTGGTGCCGACATGATTGCGTAAAGGATGCATGGGACCCTTCCAGAAAAGCCATGCATGGGCACGAGCAGTGCCAGCTATGTTCGAGGGACCGGGAGGATTTCTGGACCGCGCTCGAGGAAGATTTGCTGCTCTCAGAAGGCACCGGCAGTCGTGCTCAACTAGACAACAGCACGCGCGACGTAATGGAAGCTATTCTTCGCTCAGATCCTTTCGATGCCTCCATAGGTCCCCAGGACGAGAAAGGAACCTTTGTCCTCCGCCACGACAATCTCACAATCTCAACTTCCAACATATTTTGCAATCCGCACACAGGCGAGGTCACTGCAATTATAGATTGGGATAATGCTCGTGCTGTGCCCCGGTTCTACGGCTACGCTTCTCTCCCGGATTTCCTAAAATTGGACTAGTTCCCTGACATTCACATGTCATGGGAGCTGGGTCAGTATCGGCAGATCTACACTGATGCTATGATTTACGCTACGAGCGAGGATGGTGACGGTAAATTCACTGCGGATTTAGCGATTTACCAAGTCGTGTATGCCTCGCTATATGGTGGAAGAAACGGTGGTAGTATCTGGGATCTTGTGGCCCAAGATTTTGCGAGAGATCCCAGGTGCACGCAAGTTGGATTTGAATGAATTTCTTTTGCATCTTGGGGAGGGCTGGTCTCAAGGCAAGGAGTTTATAATTAGAGAGGTGCCAAAAGTTTTGGCGCCCTCGAAAGTCAACAGGAATTCTGTGCATCTCCTATGATCTCGTTTCGTTTCTTTCCAGTTTCTTGAGACGATAATTTATGTGCACCTTTATAGGTGTCGCATCATTCTTAGTCTGATAGTCGTTTAATGATTTACTCTCCTTTGATTGTTAGTAGTCACGTACCACATGACCTCTCTTGCGAAAGACAGAACGTGTCACCATTATGAATTTCATATCTAGGGGGATATATAATAGGTTGAACAATGCATGTCATTATAGTAAATGTCCCCATCCAGGGAATGGAAAATACCGCCATAGCCTCTAGTTTTGAAAAATAAATCCCCGTCTATGCAATCTCAGAGGAATAGAAGATGTTATGCCTCTCACATGTCCGTATGTAGATGTACAGCCGATAGTTTAGACCCGTTAATACCACCCTGCTCTATACATCCCATCAAAGCACTAACCAATATTTAACTTCACCATTTGTGATTGTAGGAAGGAAACCTCACCTGGAAATCTCTATTACCCACCAAATTCACTTCCCAAGCACAGCGCATGTGTGTCGATAATGTGCATATTTCAGCGCGCATTTATTTCCTCCTCACCACATCTCATTTTGCCACATCAGCACCACAGTTCTCTCCTACAAGGGTCCAAAACTTTCGGAATCCCTTCAGCGACCATCTGACCCGCAATATCCACTCGATCCACTAATGCGTATAGCACATCGTTCGGTTCGTTCCCTGGCACGATTGCGCACAACATCATCTCAATTACATCCTGTTCATTTCCATTGAGCAGGTTCATGTTAGGATAGAGACTTGTGTGGATGGCGCTATATAATGCGCTCTTCCGCGTGAAGATTGCATCACTTGCAGGTCCTAGGGCTTTTTCCATGGCTGTTGCAAACATATCCCTATAGTAGAGTATTTGGTGTGGAGAGATGTGAATGTCGTTGTTGACAGATGAGTACTGGCGTAGAAATAGCGGAACCGCTGTGTGACCGACACAGCGGGGGGCAAAGCCAGCACCATCCCAGTCAATGATACCCGTCACTTCGCCGGTTTTAGGGTCGCACAGGATATTCTGGAGGTTGAAGTCCGGGTGTTGAAGGGTGAAGGTCTCCGGTTCGCTGTATCCTTGAGCCGCTGACGAGGCCGGGTCGAAGGTAGTGGAAGCGCAGAACGGCCAAGATTCTAGGATTTCCTCGTAGATTTCGACGAGGATTTGCTCTTCCGGAGTGCGGATTTCGTCGGGGTACTTCTGCAACAACCTCCTGTGGTAGTGGGAATAGGAGGATATAGCCGTCTGTCGGATAGTGAGAAGGGTTGGATTATTCACGTCTTCTGCGCTCACGTGCGGTCCTATCTTGAAATTCCCATTTCCGTCGAATGTGACCATGCCTATCTCGTAAGATCTCAATTCATTTAGCTCAGCCATGTGCTGCGCCAGCGACTCCAAGAAAGTCATCCGCCATTGAACTTTCTCGTCTGGCGAGATCTCGTAGAAGCCACAGCCATTGCTGCCTTGAAAATCGTACCAGCCTTCGTACGCGGGAACGCCCGCCTTCTTCTCCATAATTATGTATGGGGCTCTGAGTTCATTGTCCATACCAAGGTCGTAATCAATCACGAGTGGAACAGGAAATTTGCCCTCTGTTTGCTGAAAGATTAATTCCATTGTTGCAATTTCGCTCTCGAGCATGTACTTCCGCTCGGTAGTCCAATGTGAGCCATGGCCAGAAAAGGGAACCTTGATAACTAATTCCTTGTTTTGGCAACGCACGATCGTGATCGCGTTGAAAGAGCCTGCTACGTGATGGAGGATTTCTACGTCTTCTATAACGATCATGCCTTCGACTAGGCGCTTCTGGCGAAGGGTGTTGACCATAAGAAGTTTGAATGCTTCCTCTGGAATATCTGTATTTGGATTCCACCAGTATTGGTCTTCCCTGTGTTTCACAGAATGGAAGTCGTGAACGGAATTTTCTGTGTTGTGCGACAACAGGCCCCGCAAGCTACATAAAGGAGTAGGCGGTAACGTAGCCTTAGCATGTGGTCTTGGGACGGCAAATTTCCGCTTGTCATTCGCGTCGCTCGAGGGTATAGTCTGCGGAGGGGAATCCGATGAAGGAGCCAGATGATCGAGACTCTTCAACCGGAAATACAATAAATCGTTGAGCGCAGTGGTCATGTTCTTAGTTCCCTCATCGCTCATCAATGAGATAATCTCGCTTACAAGATCCGGAACGACCCTGTTCGAGAACCAACATGACAGCAAATCGTGAAGCGCAGCTGGGATTCTCTCCTGGAAGGTTACTAGCTCTCTCATCAGTATGAAGATCTCATCAACGAGTTCAACAGCAATGACTTCAGGACTGGCTTTCTGAACGCTCATGGGTGAAGACCTATCCGAACTGAACGACGCTGGGGAATGCGATAAATGCTTGGTCTCTTTGGAGATTTGACCCTCACCAGCGACCACATGAAAGGCTGGTGCAATATGCAGCGGATCTATAGAGAGACCGGAAATCAGGATCAGTAGAAACGGAGGAGGAGCAAAGATAAGCTCCTTGCCAGTCTTGCCAGTGCTTTCTTGTTCCTCGCTGACTGGTAGCATCGAAAAGGGCGCAACACAGCCATATCTCAACGTCTGTAGGGGAGCTAGAATCATCAATAGCGGCCCCTTACTAGCCTTTTCGGCACCGGCTTCGTCCCCGCATTTTGGTGTGGTCGTGAGAGTTGTAGACAAACTTCGCACATAAGTCTTGAAAGGGCGTGGGGCGATAATGAGCTCCTTGCCAGCTGTGGGATTCAGTCCAAAATGTTGTAGTCTGAGTAGAGCAGCTCCTAGCTCTCGGTAAGCTTTGCGAGCTTTTGCACGATGATTCTGTATCCAGGCTGCGCGTATCGATCCGATCTCCTCAACGCTAGCTTCCACCTTACGTCTGTACTGCGCGCGTATTGCCGCAATTCTCTTGGCGCTGACCATCACATACTTCGTCGAGGCAGTCGTGCCTACGCTAGAGGGAGGAGTTTCGAGCTCGCTGGATTCTGCGTTGCTTGTTAACGGAGTCGTCGCGGGACTGCAGGTAGACGTACGCGATTTAGCAGGCAGAGAACCCAGAGAGGATTGAGACACGGAGCCCGACCCGACTAGAGTCGCATCAGAGCTCAGGGAGGTCGTCTGTGAGCTCCTGTTGATCATTTGAATCTGAGTGGGGGATGAGGGGAGGGAGGTGGCATCGAAATCGCCAAGCAAAGGGCACCAGATGTCTCGCGTGAAAGTGTTATAGGGCTTGCGGGCGGTCTGTAGGTTGGCCTGGACGGCGAGAATCGGGTCGAAGATAAACGGAATCATCGTTCTGCTGGCGTGGATGCACTCGACGTGGGTGGAGAGAGAAAGAGGAAAAGAACGGAAAGGGCAGGTTAGAATGCTTTATATTTCTGGGCTAGTGAAATCACAGCGAGTAAACAGACTAGTAACGCGAGGGAGTGAAAGGTAGTGAAAGACGTATTTTGTTAGGCGATGATGCACCCTCAACGCGGGAAACTCCTTGAACAGGAAAGCTTCGCCAGCCTCTTCAATCGAATTTACATATCGCATAATACAGCGTCGACTTCGTAATAGATATCATATCGCTTACCCCATCCAAAGCGTCCCCCAATTACTTCATCGCACGTCCCGTACGCCGCTCCAGTCCGTGAGGCCGAGGATGATGTCTGAAGGTCAAAGTATATGTCTTGAAATATTCAAGGAAACTCTCCGGAGCATAGAACTACGCCGGCGCCAAAAAGAGGAAGCAGCATACATCCAAGATGAGAAACAAAGGCTAGATTGAAACTAGGGTAGTAGTACTCCGAAGTGGACCTGTCGGACAATATTGAACTAGCTCAAGCTTTAGTAAAGTAATCGATATGTCGCTTCGTGCGTGACAAACAGTTTTGAAGGACACCATCTCAAGACATGTCGTCGATATGAAAGAGCCACAAGACTAAAGTCAGTGGGATGAGAAATCTGATTTGTTACATGATCTCGTGTTCTCGCACTCAACGTGCAGAATCATGGATAATCTAATGTTTAACGTACAGAGTGCTGATACGGTATGGATAATATACAAAGGGACATGTGCTGTGATATATGCATGGTGTTCATGCCACAAGGGAAGTGATCGAGAAGCATTAAATCTAATTATTTCTTCATTTTAGCTACGGTCCAATGAAGCTCCGATCAAATGAAATACCACATTCTTAATCTGAATATGAATCCAACTCTTCCTCTATGGTTGGCAAAACCTGATATTTTGCCTTGTTTTCCCGTTTGAAGCATTTTGAAGAGTGCAACAAATGGCCTCTCTTTTGCCTTACAAACCCTGCAAAGCATGCCGCACTTACGGAGATCGTTCCAGCACTGATAAAGATAGGATATTTGAAGTCCTCGGGTCGGGAAAATATCATGGTAAGCGCATACGACATCAACTCGAAGAGACTCTGGAGTGAGACCTCAACCGCTGAGAAAGAGCCACGGGAGTTTGGATGCGCGTCTTCTTGGACCAGAAATTGGACACATAGGTCAAATCCCCATAAGCCGAAGCGGCTAAGCGTAACACCGAAAATTAAGGCTACCCCGGCGAGTTGGGCTTGAGAATTCACAGAGGTGAAGAGACCGACTGCCAAAGCGACGGCAATAAGCTGCTCGTTGATGAACCAAAGCCCGGAGCGGACGGGACCGATCTTCCTCATGAGCAATGGGGCGGCGCAGGTGGCGGAAAGTTCGAGAGCTACTGCAGCCAGTCTCAGGACTGAAATATGGACCGAAGTAAATTTGAGGGTGAGCAGATAGGTGGTCATCTGTGAGCCAAAGCTAAGGACCGTAAGATAGAGAAGCGAGAGCGAGAATGACGCGAGGAAAGCCGGATTTTGCACATAGTCCTTCCAGGGTCGAAGGTAGTCGAGAATGAACGCAAAGCATCCACGAACTGAAAAAGAGAGATTAGAATGGGGGCTAGAATCTACTCCTGCTCCAATTTCATCTTCGTCTTCTGGAATGGACTCGGTTCCTAGCGTTCTTGTTCCTTTGCCGAGGGCGAGCTCGGCGACAGCAAAAAAGACTCGTGCTATTGCAAAATATTCGAACATGGCGCTGATGAGATTCTGGCAAAGGACAACCCATATGGCCAACTTGGTGGAATACGCGTCGACGAGCGAGATGCCCAACGGGGCGATCAGCTTGCACACCAAGTCGATTCTCCTCATTGAGCTATTCAGGTCTTGCCTTTCAAGGCTCAGACTGTCGGCGACCACAATGAGCCAGTCTCTCTCAACGGATATGGTGTTGCCAATGAAGGCCAGTTTCTCGATACATGCAAGAACAATACTAGCAGCGAAGCAAGCAAGCGTGACAAGCACACTGGTGCCACCTTGGAGCAAAGCCAGAAGGAGAAGACAAGAGATTGCTACGGAGCATCTCGCCCAGATGATGCTGTGGCGTACAAGAGTCAAGCGGTGGGTGCGGTCGACCACTCCGCCTACCCATGAGCTCAAGATGGCTGCAGCGGCCGACCTGCAGAGAGCGTAGAGCGAAGTGTAGAAGAGCGTTCCTGGAAAAATAGTAGCGAGGAAGATGACAGCTCCGAACTCAAAGGTCCTCGCGTTCCACGTCGACAGTGTGTGGGAAAAATACAGCTTCCATAGTACTGATCTCGCAGACGGGATGTCTGCGTGTGACTCTTGGATGGGTCGAGTGGGATGCGCAGACTGGACGAGGTCGCTGTCGGATTCTAGCAAGTCACTAGGAGGTGTAGGTAGAGGCGGTGTCATGTCGGATAGATTCTGTACGTGCCAAAGTCTTCCTTAAGAGAAAGATGGGATGCCATCTTTGAGCGCGGGAGGGTGTCATATTAACGTGAACGAAGTGGAGGTTGAGCCGAGCTCGGCCGCCTAACCCGATATGGACTAGCATCGCAGTCTTGGTCTCTCTTGGGAGAACTCACGCGTTCACCGCCCCAGACGTCACCTCAAACATCACCCGACGGCAGCTCTTGACCATCCGGTTCCGGAGCTTGCTCTCAACATCAGGCCGACAATGAGCCGTCGTTGCGCCAGAACAATCCACAATTGCGGGCAATCAACCGTATTTGACGGACGCTAACATTGAACTAACGTGTGGGTACTCAGCAGAACGCCTTGGGGCAATGTGCTACTATTGGGCAGCATGACCACTATGTCCAGAGAACCGCAACAATGTAGTACTCATCTACCTTATATACATGAGTAACTCGCAGGCTCCGACATAATGGACACGCCCGGCAAACCGGCACGCGGCTGCTAAGACTCTTAGTCAATGCTTGGTGTCGCGCATTTCAGCTTCAAGCTCGCTGACACGAACGAACTCACATAGTCCAAGATCGCTATCTCGAGCCCTTCGACGTCCGGAACGAATGCCACGCTCTTTTCAAGGCGCCAAACGAGGTGCGGCTTTGCAATGGACAATCAACATGCATGGGCTCCCCAATGCTGACCTCGCGCAGGGTGGCTCTTGCTTCCCCTCGGCAGAAGACACCCCACACGCTTTCGTCCAACCTCGTTTCCGTCCCAACTCGCGCCGAACCACGCACCCCAGTATACGAAACCGCCAGCGAACCATGACACAAGGAATGGGACCCGAGAGAGCAGCCGATTTGCTCGCAGTGTCCTGGAAGGCAGCACCGTTGCTCTGATATCGCTGCTCGGCCTTGGGCTCGGGGGCTATGCGTACAGCCTATTCTACAAGAAAATGGTGTTGAACAAGATTGAGAACGCCTTCAAAGCCGGCTACTCTTCCAACGAGCTAGTTAGTCTAGGCCGCATCGCGTATGGCACGCATCCAGACATGGTAGAACGGATTTTAGAGAAGGAGAATTGGGTCCCGAGAGAGGAACAACCCATGATAGACTCCATTATCAATGGTGGAATGCGCGGGCGATATCACTTCATCATTGGAGAGCGGGGAACCGGAAAACGGTCTCTGATTCTTGAAGCTATGCGAAGGGTCGGTGGAGACGGCATTGCTATGCTAGAGGCACATAACGATCTTGAAGTCTTTCGTGTTCGACTTGGTAAGGCGATTGATTTCGAATTTCATGAGGACTACATAGGGAGTCTATTTAGTATCAGGGGTCCGCGAGATAGTACCCCACTCCTTGACATTGAGGTAAGCGGCTCTTGAAAAGACATGAAAGCAGGTCGATTGATCTGATATATCTTGCAGCGGGCCTTGAATAAGCTAGAGAAGGTTTCTCTAAGGCTCCGAAAATCCCGTGGTCGGCCTTTGCTCCTAATTATAAATAATATTCACTTTTTCAAAGACGACGCAGCTGGCCAAGGTTTGCTAGAAATTCTTCAACAACGCGCCGAAATATGGGCAGTCAGTATTCCCAGAGGTAGAAGTAATGAGGATTACTGACATCCTTCCAGGGCAATGATCTAGTCACAGTAGTCTTCACGAGTGATGAGCACTGGACACTGGAGCGGCTTATACCCCATTCCACTAACATGAACGTTATCAGTATACGTGACATCCACAAGGAAACCGTGACAACGGCACTGAAGCAGTATCGAGCAAAATTTCATTATGAAGACGTCCCTAACAGTATTCTGGACGAAGTCTTCGCAAAAGTTGGCGGTCGATTAATCTTCTTGAACCAGGTCGCAAGGTCAAGTGACATGTTAGCAACCTGCAATCAAATCAACAAGAAGGAGAAGACTTGGCTGCTTAACAAGTGTTGGATCCTCGGAGATTCCATGGATGACGATGTCGAAGAGCAACAAAAATACTGCGTTAGGCATTCTTTTCTCACCAAGTTGACACAGCTAACATCACACAGGCGGCAGCAATGGTTCTCGCCAGGGCACTCGTTCTCAGGGAAGCCTCTGCAACTACAAATCACGAATACAAACTCCCTGAGATCCCTCTCCACGAATCCCGCCAGATCATCACAAGAGCCGATTACATACAGGGCTTCGACCACATCAATGTCATCCATATTGACTTCAATGGCATGGTTAGAGCCGATTCGGTTCCCATGCAAAATGCCTTCCGCGAGATCTGTACCCAGGAGGGGTTCGAGGAGCATTTGAGAGCTACCCTAAATCGACTTGATGAACTCGAGAGCTTGTCGCGGACTAGGGAGGTGGCATTTAGGGATCCGCCGCAGTATGAAGGTGGTAAGGTTCCGGTGCAGACATATTGTGCGAAGCTGTAGCAGCTTGAGGCATCAAGCTGAGAAGGGTACTGCCCTCAGTCGAATTCCTCCAGCAGCATTCTACATACTTCAATCCTAAAAAATTTGGCATGCGCAATTACTATCTTCCGTGTTGTCTTATTCAAACTTGCACTCTCGTATATCTTCCCACATCACCTCTTCGCATTCCTCCAGTGCACGATCCCAAAATGTTCTCCAAATCCGACCTCCATCTTCTTGGACCTTAACACCCTCCTCTGACCTTTCTCGTCGTTTCCTTCTTCACACTTCACCTTGCACACTGGACACTCTATCCACCCTCTTGTCGCAGTTACCCAAATTTTCTTCCATTCCTCCAACTTGCACTTCATCCCCTCAGCCAAACTCTCCAGCGCCCCATTTTGAACGACCACATCCCAAGCCCTCAACATCTTCTCCCTCTCCCCCATGTCCTCAGTCTTCAGAACAACTTTCAAATGCCGCATCTGCTCCCTTACATCCCTCTCCCTCCTCTCCGTATTTTGTTCCGCGCGCGTCCACGCTACCTGTACCCGTTCATTCTCCAAGCGCTGCACAAATTTCCTCTTCGAATAGACCTCCCTCCCAACCAACACACTCGTTTGCAGCGTAAACACGGCATGCGCGCAGAACGGCGGGACGAGAAGCGTCGTATTCTGCGGCTGCACGAACACAATCCCATTCTTTAAACGTCTGAAGTTCGCAAAGATAGCTGCCTGGTGTGTCGCAGAAGTTTGCGAGTAGCTAAGGCACAGCGCGTCCAGATTCGCTGGCGTCGGCGGGTACAAGATCCACAGCTTTGCGCCCTGCACGAGTGTTGCGACGCCGTATCCGACGTCGTGGTGCAGATCCGCGATGGCGGCGCAGGGCATGATATTCACGGACGCGGGTCCGATTTCCAGCACCTCCTGCCTATTCGAGAGGTCTGTTACGAATTCTGGGATCGCGTAAAGCTTGTCCAGTCGCGGGCTGATGAAATTCCATACCCCCTGGCCCGTGCCCCGGTACAGAGGCTTGGAGGTACTAAGGAGAAGCTGTGCGGCTGATATTTCGTCCTCTTCTTTGGATCGGGATGGGTGTGCGGTTATCCTGCTGCGTCGAGTTGATGAGAGGATATCTGCGACGATGAGAGAGGTGGCGTGTCGTCCGGTTAGTGTAGGCGAGAAGGCGGTGTGAGAGAGGAAGTGTGGCACGTCCAGCGGGTCTGGTCCGAATAATTGGTGGAGATAGGTTGGGAGAGGGCCACGAGGATCGATGGCAAGGAGGGAGCCGTAGGTTAGGACTTCGATTAGAGGCAGCCAGAAAGGATCTTTTGGGATCTTTTGGATGATTTCATTCAGGGATTGGCATGAAGTAGTGTTGAGTAATGGTGAAGGCATGGCGAGGACTTGTGCAGAGTTGGAATGGTCATCATTTCGTTCGTAGCGGTCACGGACTTTTGTGCTGAAAATGCTAACAATGTTTGTGGATATTGAGTTCTCAATGATTCCAGAATTTATCAGCAAACCACCACGAGTCAAAATGATTCCACCCTGTTTGAGACACTTGAAGCATAAATGAGCAAATATCGGTTGGCATAATTAAATGATATTGGATTTCGCTGAAAGAACCAAAAGCTGATAAATGATCTATAAATAAGAGAGGTACGATAGCAATAGCAATCAAATTGAAACTGCTCCGTCAAGAGAATGCTGAGTATCTTTCACGCTTTGAAAAATTCTGAAATTTTCCTTCCTCTCAAGTAACATCTTCCCACGATAATTCCCATCCCTCGCGCGTTCCAGAAAGCTCTTGGCATCGAAGCCGCGCAGATGTGGCAACTCGTTGAAAAGGCGGGATGCAAACCACGGTGCCTTGTCACTGGGGAGCAACGAGCAGTATATACAGCATGATAAAAAACCGACTTCAATGTATACTCTCCGTCTCCAGACACAGCATCATGAGGTTGGTCAGTTGTCTGTGCATGTATTCTGAGTACTCTTCACGATAGTTCTGGAATATAGAGGGCACGAGGCTAAGATTAAGTAACGCAGGGCCAGTCCAACGGAGCTCTGTAGATTCTCCGTCCTAGTCAATTATCCCTATAACATTACTTTCTTCGTTTACAAAGAAGTTCTGCAGGTCGAGGTCTTTATGCATTAGAACTAAGGACTAATTATCCTCGTTGAAACTGTGGGGCAAGGCTAGCGGCTCGGAGTTGAATACTAAGTTCAATAAGTTGCGCATGCCCCGATCTTGGGCTCGGTGTCGAGTTTGGATTTGCGGTTCAAGGCCGGGTCTTTATACTGGACTGGACCTGAAGACTGGAGTTTGAGAAAATGTTCCGTCATTATTTTTCTAAAACAAGTGAACGATTTGCAGGATTTTTATCAAAGGTCAGCATCCAAAGATCATGTCAAATCTTAGCCTCCTTAACTCTGTCACAAGCTTTGCTAAATATTTTAGAAAGTAACACCGTTTTCTCTCAAGCTTGGGGGATGGAAAGTGGTTTCCGTTGCTATGCATCAGACCCTTTTCGTCTATTTTACGCCAGAGATGTCACCTTCGATAACATAAAAAATAACACTGGTAAGACAACTAAACTCTCACCTGCTATCAACTTCATTTTTCGCTATTGTTCCAACTCTTATACCAAACCGAACTACGCTACACCTTCAGTCCAGCCTTCGTAATAAAATCCAACGTATAAGCCGTGTCAATGAACTCCACAAACTCAACAATCTGTTTTCCATCCTCGTTCATTTTCAATGCCATAAAATATTCAGCCTCGCATGGGCCAAATGTCGTGTCGCCTGCTGACTTTATATGGGCTATGACCTGGCGAGTGCTCTCGTCGATTACCGGCTCGAAGTCGTCTTGGATGATAAGTCGCATATTAGGTACCACCTTCTTCAGTCCCATCACAAAGTCTGAATATTCCTTGTTGGTGCGTTCCGGGATGCCGGCTGAGGCTGGAAACATGCGATGCACGCACTCCGGGCTACGGCAGGTAATGACAGATTCGGGAGTCATCTCGCCGTATTTGTCGAAGGCTGTTTTGGCTGTTTGCCAGAGTTGGTCACGTAGTGTTGACATAGCTTTTTCTTTGTCGTGATTTGGGGATGAGGACTGATGGAAGAGCAGACAATAGTAGTCGTATCGTTTGAGTTCAACGACGGATTTTTCGGATTTAGAAGACTTATTCCCGCGATTACTTCGGGAGCTGTTACCTGCCGAGATGACGTGTCCCAAGATATCCATCCTACCCCCCAGAAATAGATACTAGCTGTGAGCATTTCATAATAACCTACCGTGTGCATGAAGATGTGATATGCACGGTGGTAGATGATACGTTTGAGCTCTTTGCTAGCGCCGGGAGCAGTGGTGGATTGCCACGCTAGGGTGGTGGGGGCGTGGGACCTCTCCTCGTTATAGGAGGCCGCTCTGTCCCGTTTTTCGCTGCATACATAGTAGTTCACGGTAGAAGAGGGCTATACTTCGGGTTATTTAGTTATATTCAAGAATATATTACAACACCACGTAAACGCACTTGATTGCTACGCTAAGGCACTGCAGCTACCTTCAGAAAGAGAACTTCTAGAGCATATAATTTTGAAAGACCAGTTTTAATGCTTAGAGGGATTTCTTTCTTCATTGAATTTTCTTTGCTCTCAGATATAAAGAGAAACAGTAATAGGTGCGGCGATTAAGCTTCTTGCATAGAACAGCTGACGTTTCTTAGGCCACGAGCTTTAGTATGATAAGTGATAATAATGACAGTAAACGTTTGTTACCATATTCTGAAATTAAAACATATATAGATAGTAATAATAAACTAGGAGCATCTCAAGGTCTTCATAGTTCACCACTCGCCCTCCCTAGTACCAATGACTTTCTCGACCGATAAGCATTGGCTTCCTTGGTCATCTTCGACCTACCTCAATTCTAATCATCAAGGGGGCACGTCTAACATGCGAATCCTTTGTAGGCTACATCAGACAAAGAACAGTCTTAGTCCGCATTAAAATAGCCAAAACTCTTCTTGTCGAGGATTCATTTCGGCATGCATAATCTGGCTCCATTTCTTTCCAGTGACCTCTTCATTCTTCATTTTCATTAAGCCGATGCGCCGATAACAGTTGGGCTTGCTCTCCTCGGACGGAAGGCGATTAAGCAAAAGAAACACGTCAAAACTCCTCGGTGAGTTCTCTTTGTGCAGTGCGTGCAACAAGAAAATCTCTGCGAGCCTGCATGCATGTATTGGATTCCCAACACAGCTGTTGAAGCTCTGTTTTACCATTCCTTCATCCTGTAAATCTGTGTCGAGCCGAATGTCAATCTCTGCGCCCTCGACTACGAGTTCTCGTGGTTCCGTAGAGCACGTCGTTGGACGATTCGACTTAACGTACAAGGCGTACCTGCCCTGACGTTTGCCTCCATTTGTTTTGGTTGGTCGAGCCATCGAGCAATACAAACGAAGATACCATTTGTACAACACAGCGTCGAGCTTCAACCATGCGTTTTTTAGCTTGCCAAACGGGTACGTCGGCAATTCCGGCTCGTAATGAATCTCCTTAATCGCATCGCTTAGGAGTACGTCACTTGTAAGCCAAACCTCGTCTTTCCTTCTTCCTTCGTTATCGACTAGATCGCAGTCAATATGTCTGATAATCTGCCCCATTGACAACCACGCCCAGGACCACGACGGTGCCGTCGATCCTTTTGCTCGTGGTTTTGGAACCGTCCTACCCTTCCTAGCCTGAACATACCACAGCAAGTCTGTTGGCAGCGTCTCCTCCCACAAGCCGGCAACGTAATTGTGATTAAGATGGAGTGCCATGACTTGCGCACATCCAGCGATTGCGGGTAGCGTATCGGATAGATACGACAACTCAAGTTGCATGTAAGTTTCGATGATTGTTTTCCATGACTTTATAGCACCAGGCCCAAGACTCGTTGAACTCTTCAAGAGGCGTGTGTGATTGAAATCTAGATTGCCAAGCCACTTAAGATTTTGTCCTAGATCCGACCTTGGATGTGGCGCCAAGGATGAGTTGCATTCACATATTGAGGATTCAAGACATTCAAATGCAAACTCTCCGTAGTTGCATAGGAGAATACGCCGTGACAGAAGGCGCTCTTGAAAGACCCAGGCGCGACTAAGCAACGGGTAGTGCTGTTTGGTGTCCTCGAGCGAGACTAGGATACCTTTTTTGTCGAGTACACGAGCACCAATCAGATGGGCATCGTTTGCGTTGTCGCTGACCAGAAAGCAAATGTCAGGCCACTTATCTTTGATAAAACAACCTTCGGAAGAGCTCGGCGACGATACTGCAGCAATAGTGAGGTATGCATTCTGGTAAATGGAACCCATCTTTGCCAGCTCTCTGCGAATATCCTCGCCGCTGTCACCGCTCTGGATAATACAAAGCGAATCTATCCATACGTATTGTATATTAAGATCTCGCGCAATCGCCACCGCGTCGCGGAAATTTGCTGGCATCAAGTTCAGATTGAGAAAATCCAGGAAGTTCGAGATATTTTCTGTCGTTGTTTGATGGTGCTTGATCGCGATGTCCCAGCGATGGCTTAGACAAGCATAGCGGTATGAGCGGCCAGACGTCGTCTCGATTATTTTGATTCCAACTTCGCTCCCTCGTTGGATCGGGGTAATATCAAGGAGCCTAGCAGGACGACTGCTGTCATCCTGTGTAGTACTAGTCACCAAACAGTCATTATGACTGCTCGAACATTCGTCCATCCATCGACGCAGCCTTTCGATCGATATATCTCTACCAGCAAGAAAATTTGACGTCTTAAATCCCGTGAATATCACGCTTGAGCCTATTGGTTCTTAGTTCTTCTTTGGTATCAATAGCTCACTGAACATACTTGGAGGTTGGAACAGCTGAATAATTTCTTCTGGTCTCCCTTTCCCAAATAGACCCCGTTGACGCCGTCTCAACTCGAATATCCGAGAGACAGAGTACTCATATTCGACAGACAAACTCTTCTCATTGCTGGGAAATGAACTCTGAATCATGGAGCTGAGAGCGCTGCATGATCCACAGCCTCGTGCCGCGGAATCAGTAATCTCGTCGGCTTTGAACCACGTTTGAAGTGATCCATGAGACCCTCTAAGGTACGCCGCTTGAGCCGCACTCACCTCTTTTCTTTTTCTTCTGGAATGTTCAGCTTGTTTTGTTCTGTCATATTGAAACCTCGGCTCCAAATCTCTTTCCTTTTCACACTTTAGAAGGCAACCGGTTGTGCCGAAGACGTTGAAAAAATTCATCTTGGCAGACACTGCTGGAAACTGAGTCTTCTCGATGATTTGGATGGCATCCTGGTGCTTCACGACTGTAACTGACATTTTCTGCAGAGGAATGATGAAAGAGATCAGATCTCCAGAACTAGGGAATGAGGGGGTTAAATTGAGTCCGCTCATACGCCTGACACGTATGACTTAGGCTTTGGGCAGCAAGAGGCTGACTAAGGTTTATGTTCTGATGAGCAGAAAATCATCGGACGAAACACGAAGTAGCGGAGCAATAATAAAAGAAAATCCTAGATCGATCGCAGTGTTTTTGACACGTAACCGTAAATATTCCCCGCGGTGGCGGGGTACATGAAAGATGCATGCACTCAGCCTACTGTAAAACTGCAAGCACAGCCTTGCTCTATCCAAACTTCATCCCGAACAAATAAGTATCCACGTAACTCTCTAGCAAGCAGTAATTAGGCAATAGTGTACAGCCAGGCATGCAGTGCCCATGGAAAGTTCGAAAAATCTATCAATCTCGGCCAATCCGCCAGGTCAGACTCTTGTTTAATGCAGATGACGTTAGACTTATGCGCTCTTATAAGATAATAGTGATTACTAGTCACGCACTCGAGGCGTGATCGCACCTCAGTTACATATACATAGATCGCATAGAAGAGGAATTTGAGACTCCGTAGTACAGTCGCTGGCGAATGGGACTTCACCCTAAATGCAGCTGCTATACAGTTGTACCCAATTTGTAAGCGAATGTCTTGGTACCATACTATACGTGTCTAGTTAGACTCTGTTAGCTAAGGTACGTGATTTACTTAAGTACAATAAAGTACTAATTACCCCTTCACAGATTTGGCTAACAACGGTGTATCCCTTATCGAGCTAGAGATAGATCATCACACTTTCTCAAGCGACTCTTCAGCCTTACGAGTCATACAGTCATTACTGCATTCCTCGTTGAATTTGGTGGCTTCATAATGTCTTGCGAGAACCCGAACTTATGGAAGCCGCTGGTGGATAAAGGCGCGTATGGTTCAAACGTAGTGTTGAAATTTGCTATGGAGACGCAAATCGGGACGCTATCTCTAAAGGATGTCGCTTCTGGTAAAGTGGCCAAAGAGAAAGTCCTTCAGGTAAAGGAGAAGATATTGGGGGATTTGGATCATAGGTGGATCGATGGGGATATGATCATAGCTCGGAAGGACTTCTAATTGGCTAAACATATGGGTCAAGATGAGAATAAGGACAGGTTTATGATGATTTATCGTCATTTATCGTGATCACGAAAGGACAAAGCGGAATAAGCTACGGTTGGCGGGAAGGGTATATTTCACGATAGCGGCTGCATCAATTCTCGCGCGTAATGGACTGCTTACTCCTTTAGTAACTACATTGCACGGTCTAGTTAAATACGGTACTCAATAATCTCTGGCCTTGAATTTGAAGTCCGATCCAACATTGACTCTCATTTCGTCCGCTGTCAATGTTTATATTTGAAGAACGCATCAAACCAGCCGATGGCAGTTGGGGTTTATGACACTTCGATGAGAAAGATGGCAAATCTATCAAACCCCGGAGGTTGTAGACCTGTCCAGAGCTTTTCTCGTGTTTCAATTGCTGCTGCTATAGCCGTTTCAAAGCCTGGATGTCAAGAGCCAGCTTCTGTTTCTTGCCCTGGGTCATTTTGGTCTTCTCTCGGGGTGCGGCTTTCTGTCGAAAATATTGTTGATTAGCAGCACGTTCAGCCGCAGCTTCCGCAGCTATACCGGCAGCGTCTTCTTCAGCTTTGATCTTAGCCTCTTGCTCAAGCTCCCAGGCCGTCTTGTGATCTGGGTCCAGGCCTCGACGTTCATTTCTAATCCTCAAGTTGAATCCATTTCTGTATATGTGATTGGCGCATCCGCCCGGCGAGAGGACATTGAATTTCATACCACACACGCCGAATTGGTTGTCCATTGGCGCTGTGCAGTAGTCGACGTGATTCTTCCGGAAGCATTCTGCGGTAGGGGCTTTACCGCATTCGCCGCAGTGATGGGTCCGTTTTGTCTTGGTGCCTGTGGCGCCGTTTCGAATGTTTGCAAGACTGTTAGGAGACATGTTTTAGATATGTGGACTTGAATGAGTGTGCTGAGGTTGACCGTTTTGAGAAGTGAACTGGTTATAAAACGAGAGACTTATATATATGGTCGTCGTACATTTCCAAGCATTTGTTCAAACTTTAGTGAAAGGAAAACTCATGGAAAGGTTTTTGCGTAGAGACGTAAGCGGCCGACCTATGGCGAAGTGAAACTACCACTCTAGAAATCGAATTGTACAAACGCTAGTCTGCGAGAACAGCGGCAGCAACTATCACTACGAACGCGAGTTGACGAGACGCGACAAATGTGCGCCAAGAGTGCACTAAAGGAAGGACCTCTCATATAATCAACCCCATAAAGAGTTTCTCTTGGACACAATCACAACGCTATATGTTGTGTAGGCACACAAAATTTCACCTCGAAAATTCCCGAGGCCCTACTTTATAATCCGCTTCATTACTCACACGAACCTAAATCTTCCTTACTCTGACACCCCCTTCCAACTTCCTATCTACGCCCTACAGGAATCGAAATGGGTATCCTCGATTTTCTAAAAGCGTGCCTTGCTAGGAACAACAAACAGGGCGCTACAAACAACCATCTGAAGCAAACAACAACTCAATTGCCAACTCGGCGGCAAGAGCAACCCCACTCTCTCCAGACTTGCAATATTCCACCCGCAATGCTTATACACTATCCTAAGATCTCCCCACAAACAGTCGAGCCTCCCAACGTTCTAGGTGGCTTACAGGCTGCTGTATCTCCGAAGATGAATGCTGGATTTATTCAGGCGACTCCTTCAAAAGAGAACGAGGAACATGGCTCTGATATAGACGGCACGAGCAAGAACACAGAGGAGGAAGAATCCGAAAACAGACACTCAAATGAGAAGCATAAGACGAACGATTCTGAGAATGGTGAAGTTGAGGACGACGACGAATGGGCCCCTATTCACGCCATCCCAGACTCCTCTTTCATAGCTCTTGCTCGACGTCTCAACTCGGCCGATTTTGTTTCATCAGTAGCCCCTTGGATCATCGAAAAGCGCATTGAGGGCTCCTTCAACCACGCCGTGATCCTTGCCAATGGCTCCACCAAGGTCGTCATCAAGGTCCCCATCGTCGCGACTGAAAAACGCTGGCAGGCACCCCACGCCCAGATTATGCGTTCGGCGGCACACACTATGACTTACATCAAGTCCAAGCTCCCGCATTTCCCAGTTCCAGGCGTCATTTTATGCGACACTTCATTCGAAAACGAGATCAACGCGCCCTTCGTAGCCGAGACATTTATGTCCGGCAAGGCCGCATGGGATATCTGGTACGAGAAGGACGAAGATGGCTTACATGACTACAACACCGCCGATTTCCCATCCGAGGAGCGCGAGAAATGGCGTACCACCTTCCTGCAATCCCTCGCTAAAACTATGGCACAACTACATAGCCTAGAGTTTGACCAGATCGGTATGATGCAATTCAAAGACAACGATCCAACCAAACCCACAATCCTCCCTTACCATGGCTGGCACGAGCGTGAGGACGCTGCAGCACGTGTATACTTTGACCGAGACGTATGCACTACGGCGGCAGAGTACTACGCAGCCCAGCTCCGCGAGAAGTGCTTCCCTAAAGAACAGCCAAAATTCAAAGCTCTATTGATTATCATGGAGTCTATTTTCCAGTCCAAACCCTTCAACATATCCAAGAAACATGACGACGATGAGAAAGAGACATTTACATTTCTCCATGAGGATCTAGCCCTCCAGAACATCCTTTGCTCTGATACTGGCGAGGTCACGGGTATCATCGATTGGGATCGAAGCTCAACAGTACCCCGCTGCGTCGGCTTTTCAAATGTTCCAATTCTCCTACAGGAGGATTGGTCCGACGATTACGTTGTCTGCCAGAACTACATTCACTCTCCTTGGACTTTGAATAAATACCGCAAAGTGTACGCTGACTCCATGATCGAGGCGTGCGGGCCCGACAGCGACGCCAAATACACCAAGATCTCACACATCTATGGCGTAATTCAGAACATGCTTTTCGGAGATCATGGGGAGTTCTTGATTCGAGTGGAATCACTTGTGGAGAAGCTGTTGGTGGAAATCCCAGAACTACGACGTGTTGATATCGAGCCATTCCTGGAGGTCGTTGGAGCAGAAGATGGTTGGGAAGAGGCTGAGCTCGTATTGCGCGAAGGCATCCCCAGGGTGCTTGATTACCGTAATTTTTGACCTTCTGCGTGTGATTAACTTATTATTTAGAATTTGAATTTAATTTTAGTTTGTAGCCTATTAGCATATCAGGTCGTATAATCATTCAAGCTTCACGATTCTATACACATCTTGCACTTGTAAGATAACGAATTCTAGAGGTACTTACGAGAGGGTTAATTGTAGTATATTCCGAGGCTGCGGGGCTGCGGGGTCACGAGGCTGGCACACTCGATGTTCTAGAGGGGCCAGCCGGCTCACTATCGTCATCTCAGGTGGCGGAGATACCGCTGATGCTATTCCTTGTATGAGGCAATTATGAGTTAAGCGAATCTGACTTGCGCAGTGCGCCGTTTCGCACAGAGATTCTAGGCGCAAATCGTTTGGGTGAACCAATCAGGCTGTGAATATATGTATACATAGAACCCGTCTCATCCGTTATCTTCCCCTCTGCTTGGTCTTGTGTCGATGCTGAACGCCGATATAATGGAACAGGCAACACTCGCAGCCTTGTCGCTCCCCGAGAACGATGGCGACAACAACACTTCTCTTCTTTTACCATCTGTACCAATAGTGAATTTAATCCTCCCTACTCGCCCGAATAGCCCTTTACAGCTCGATGACCCTTCTTATCTGGAGTCAGCCGGTTTATTGGACGAGTCTCACACTCAAGAGCAGGGCCTATGTGACTTAGCATGGCCATGTGACCAGTCTATGGACAGCACCTGGCCATTGATAATCATTTCTGAGTCTCCTTGGAGCCACGGCATATCAGATACCACGCCAGTACGATCAAGAAAGGAGTCTTTGGAACAACAGCTCAGGGATGCTTTGTGTCAAAATGCCCACAAAGAGTTGAAAGGCTTTCTCCCTCTGGACAAATTGAACGATTTAGTCGTGGAGGACTCGGTCGCAGAAGCTCTCAGAAAATGTATGCCGGAGCTCTCTGTTGATTCTATACGACAACTAGTACAAGCCATCTGCCCTGGAACCGTTCGAAATCCATTGCAGCCATCTTTCTGTCGGATATTTGCAATATTGGTCATGATTGAGCAACCCCAGGAGATTCTCATTTTTGTCAACAATAATATCACCGACCACGACTTGCCCCTTATCAAGGCTCGGAATGGGGACACAGGCCGACCTGAATTGAGACGAAAGACACAACCCCATAAATCTCTGGGATGCCTCAATAAATGGTCATCGTTCTTGGTGGATTTATTCGAGGGATACCAGTGGACGTTACTTTCGCCTTTCTTCTCGAGGGGCAATAACGGAGCTGTACGATTCTACCCTCTTGACGACCAGACCATCCTTCCTTTCATCGAGGACTCTTCTCGCGACGGCAACGTTGAGGACGATGAAGATTTCCAAGGCGGCCACGGATCTGTCTCCCGGGTCAAAATTCACCCCTCTCATTTCAATTTCCACGATATTGTGGTATGTATAAGTTATCCATGCACACTTACACGCTTTGGTTCATTTGCTAACTTATTTACTCCAAGGAAACCTATGAGACTGATTCCACCTTCGCAGTGAAGTGTCTTCACTCTCGCAATCGTGAGATGTTTTCGAGAGAGGTAGACGCTCTCAAGAGGCTGAGTGGCCAAAAACATATCGTTCCACTTCTCGCTACATTCGAGTATAAGAACAGCTACCATCTCCTGTTCCCTTGGGCCAACGCCAACCTTCGACGGTACTGGGCCATGTTTCCCAGCCCATCAACCGACATGCGGTACGGACTTTGGGTAGCTAAGCAGTGTAAAGGCATTGCCCAAGGATTGAGTGTCATCCACGAGCCTCCAACTGATCAAAGCGACGACTACGCTTACGAATCCGCCTTGCAGCCAAGTCATGGTCAACCACAGCGTACCAAGGCGTACGGCCGCCATGGTGACATCAAGCCGGAAAATATACTATGGTTCAGGAATGGCCCCAATACTGACATTGGCGTCTTGGAGATTGCTGACTTTGGCCTCACCCGCTTCCATCACAGGCAGTCTCGGTCCAACATCTCGCCTGTCGGTATGGGTAACTCCCCAACCTATCGCGCTCCTGAATTTGACATGCCCGATGGACTCTTGTCACGGTCCTACGATATCTGGGCCCTGGGCTGCCTTTATCTCGAGTTCATCACTTGGTACTTCCTTGGCTGGAACGGTGTCATGGAGTTCTCTGCATCGAGGGAGACAAAACGAAATGACCTCTCGGCCGATGATTGTTATTTTGAACTCAGCGGCTCCAAAAATACCGATAACATCTGCAGCAAAGTTAAACCCGCTGTCTTTAACGTAAGTCTCCAATACTATCAAGCTAGCTTCACCTTCTGTTATCGGTCCGTTCTCTAACATCATTGTAACAGTGGATGATGTCACTGCGTCAGCACTGGGCTTGCTCGTCATTCTTTCACGACTTCCTCGATCTCATCCAGAAGAGCATGCTTGTCGTCGAAACAAATGGCGAGTTTCCGGTTCGGAGAGCCACCGCAGCCAGTGTAAAACAAGAAATGGTTATGTTTTATAACCGCTCAGGTTCAAGTGCAGCATACCTTTCTGGGCACAACCCAATAAACGTTCCCCCGACCAGGAGGATATTTCACCGCTCGTGGGCTGGAAATTCCCAACACCAAGAGACTCGGAGACAATCAAGCAGCGTAGTCGAGTTAGAGGGCTATGATAGTTCTGCCCCAAGCATAACCCCGCAGTGTGGCTTATGGCAGTTAGCATGGGATTTGCCAGAGACAGAAATAAGAGCAACACATCTCAGTAGCAGCAGCACCAGTGACAACAAAGAAGGTTCAACCTCTTTAACCGACGTTCATGCGAGCGAAACTTCTACTTCCATCAGCGATCTAAGCCGTCGACAAGTTAGCACAACACAGACAACACAGGATATTGATTTGGACCAGGCTGAGCACGCACGCCATTTCGCATGCCCGTTCTTCAAACACAAGTCTAACAAATATTGGAAGACGTGTTCAAAGGGGTGGAAGCACATTCCCAGGTTGAAGTTAGTTTTTGTGATATCCACAGCCTCGATATAACAAGCCACTGACCACTTACTCTAGAGAGCACTTATATCGAAAGCACCTTCTCCCAAAGTACAGATGCACTCGTTGCCTAGCGTATTTCGAAGACGGCACTGGCCTCGAAGCACATGCCCGCTCCGTGACCCCCTGTGCGTTGAGGGAGTCTCTAGATATGGAGGGCATCAACCCCGAACAGGAGCGTCGCCTCCGTTCGAAGAAGCGAATGAGAACCGACACCACGTCAGGTGATGTAGATCGAGATCGTGAACGATGGTGGGAGATGTATAGAATCATCTTTCCGGACACCGACCCAGAACACATCTCTCCATGTAAGTGGCCCCAGGGCTTACAGGACGTGACACCATGAGCTGACCCAGTTACATGAAGATAATGACTACAGCCTCCCAGTTTCCACTACGCTAGGACCCTCGGAAACTATCGCTGATTACAGCAAGTTTGTAGACGAAGGTATTCCGTCAGACGTGCAAACTGAGTTGCAAGCCACGATCAGTCGAGAGCTTGGGCTCAGCGAGGTCGATGGGAGGAAAATCATTGACATTATCCCTATTTTGCAGCGAACGCTTTTGCAATCTTTTCAGAACTACAGGGGAAGCACAAGTTTAGGGGATAACTACTCACAAAGCATGCAACTTAGGTCTGGGGATAGGAAGGATGCTGAATCTGATGAGGATATGGATTTGCAAGGCGCTCCGAGCTCCTGGTGCTGAGGATCATGCTTTCTTTAGGGAGAATGTGATGAGATATATTATTTTTGATATGATATGCTTGATCATTCGTCACTTTGCAACTTGATTAGCTTTTTAGCGATTGCAAGTAACATAATGCTTGCAAGAATGCTCGAGCTTTCATCGAGTTTCATTTGAACAGTGGCCGCTGGATCCACCATGCTCTCCTGGTGAATAACGAGGGAGATATCTTCATAAGTCATACCAAACTTCATTTCTTCTCCTTCCCAGTCCTTACTACAAAATTCAGTCAGTCTGCCCCGGGAATGCGCTGGACAGGCTTGTCATCTTATAAAATGCATGGTGAATTGATCCAAACCTATAGGAAGCCGAGCGTACGCTCCAGGAAATGATTGAGGTTCCCTTTCTTTCTCTCTGTAGTTTGCATTTCTATGGGGAATTGACTAGAATGTGACAAATAATCGGTTATAACATGAGGCAGGACTCAAGATGTTGGTCTGCCTAAGAATCACCGGCACGGTGGAGTACACCAGGAGCAGGTAAACAATATATACATAATGGCAATCAATATCGCCGTCACCTTTGATTTTGTATATAGGTAGCATTAGCCTGTGGAAATATAAGCCAGGGTCTGTGAATCGCACTTCAATACTGAGCGCTGCGTTAGAGTCGGCGACTCTTGGTGGGCGGGCTGGGTCCTAGTGAGGGCAGGGGCAGCGAGAGAGGAATGGAATCACTGAGACTGAGTGGGGCATTGTTGCCTTCGTATATGGGTTTACAAGTGGTCATGGGGCTGAAGTCCTGATGAGCACTATAGTTCACCGGCGGAGGCTGTCTAGTAATTAGCGGTGAAGCTTGGGCCAACCTTGCTATTGTCGCCGGAGTTTATCCAGGTCGACGCGACGTCAAAGCTAGACACAAACACAACTGCGCGCTCTCTCCTCTCACCTCCTCTTTCTCTCCTCCCTTTGTCTTTCCTACTAGAACCTGCCACAATGACGAGCATAGACGACATCTTCAAGCGCCCGGCCTCAGCAACAAAACGCAAATTCGAGAACCCCTCCGAGCGCGATCCTACGCAGGCCTGGAAATCAGTAAAGATCAGCTCCGGCAGCGATGTGAAGCAGTCCTCATACACTTCTATAGCCGGCGATGAGAACGACGAGGACGAGGCCGGCCCGACACTTCCCCCCGGCCTAGACGACGAACCGGGCGACGATGAGGAGGGTCGGTTCTTTGGTGGGGGGCTAGACGAAGATGCAAAAGATGCCATCGACTACCTGGATGGGAAAGACGGGGAAGAGGCAATTTTGGAGGAACAATACGACGTCTCGTGGCTCCGGAAGCTCTCGCTCAACTTCGAGAAGAAGATGACCAAGAATGCCGCATTGCGCGCAAAACACGAGAGCGACCCCACAAAGTTCATGGCGTCAGAGGCCGACTTAGACGAGACCATCAAGGGCTTCAGCATACTCTCTGAGCACTCAGAGCTATATGCCGAGTTTGCGAACAGTAGCGCCGCCGCCAGCTTGGTTGCCCTGCTGGCCCACGACAACACCGACATCGCCATTGGCGCCATTGAGATCATATCCGAGCTTACTGATGAGGACATTGTCGCTGAGCAGGGCCAGTGGGACGTTCTCGTAGATGCTTTTATGGAGGCCGATCTTCTCAGCCTGCTAATCTCCAACTTCGCTCGTTTCGATGAAAGTGTTGCGGCAGACACGTCGGGCGTCTATCACTCTCTCAGCGTGATAGAAAATCTGCTCTCACAGCCTGCGAATACTGATCTAATAGGCAAAGAATCGGCCCTCCTCACGTGGCTCCTTACTCGCATTCAGAAGCCCGAGAAGTCAACCACGCAAAACAAACAATACGCCTCCGAGATCCTATCCATCCTCACACAATCCTCCACCTCCAATCGTCGACGAGTAATCGAAGCGAACGGCGTGGAACTACTCCTCACAAATCTAGCGCCCTACCGGAGAATGGACCCTCAAAAGGAGAGTGAGGAGGAGGAATACATGGAGAATCTGTTTGGCTGCTTAACATCGCTGGTGGACGAGTCGGAGGGCAAGGTGAAATTCCTTGAGGCAGAGGGCGTCGAATTATGCCTGCTCATGGTGAGGGACGCCAAGACGAGCAAGAGCAGGGCATTGAAGGTGTTAGATCACGCCTGTGGATATGCCGAGTCTCCTCCGCCCGCCGAAGACGCCAAAACGAATGGCAGCACAAGTTCAGGAAGGGGCAAGAAGACTATGGAAGAAGCCAGTCCAAATAACGCCGCGGCGGTGTGCGAGAAGTTCGTCGAATCCAGAGGCCTGAAACCTCTCTTCAGCACCTTCGTGAAGACCAAGAAACACGACCCCGAAACCACCGAACACATCCTCGGCATCTTCGCTTCGCTTCTGCGTTCACTACCTGGAAACTCAGATCAACGGTTCCGAGTCTTGGCCAAATTTCTGGAGAAGGATTTTGAGAAGATCACCAAATTAGTATCGCTGCGGAGGGACTATGCAAGTCGCGTGGCTGCGTTTGATACAAAGCTGGAAGATCAAAAGAAAGATCTATCAAAAGAGGAGCAGGAAGAGCTGGAGCTAGAGAATATACCCACAAGGCTCGACGAAGGACTATACTGCCTTGAGCGCATCGATGCCATTCTAGCATGGCTAATAGCCGAGGACGATGGAGCAAAGAAAGCTGTCGTCAAGGCGTTGGCCGAGAGAGACGAGAACTTAGCCGATTTGAGGAGGACGCTACAAGCACAGCTAGATGGCGTCTTAGAAGTGGAGCCCGCAGAGCGGGAGATGCTGGAGGCTTTGATTGGGTTTTTGGCTTAAGCAGGATATTGGGAAAGGACATGGTGGAGATCAAATCAGGTCCATATTGGTCTACTATGTACCAAGAAGGTTTTTGTGACTTTGTACTGTATCATAGCGCGCATTTGACACATAAATGTTTAGCAACATAGGCAGCGAAGAGCAGACGGCTCTACAAAATGACAGACGACCTTTTAAGGAGAATTGCCAACTGTTCTTGATATGAACATCACAGGTGAAGGAAGCTTTTTACGTTGTTACTGCCCCAGCATTTCTCCGGCAGTTACTTTCGTATTTCTCTAGTTTGCCATCTTGAACGAGGCACCTTGAAAACGAACACTGCTGCAGATCGCCAGCGTTTTAAGAAGATATAACACACATACAAATTGCAAGGCTAAATCCTCGCATTTGATGAGTTTTGAGGACAAGTACTAGGATATATATTCAACATTGGTATTATTACCACGAGAAAGTTTATATAAGTAAGTAACAACAGAAGCAAAAACAAAAATTGGTATATATATCCAGGACCCCGTATATGTCCAGCGCATTACCTGTTGCCCTGTCTGGACTCCATAATCCAGCCTAAAAAAGCCGTGTGTAGAATGCTACTCCAACAAAGAAAAAGAGGGGCAATGTTTATAAGCCCATTGTTCAGCCTGTATATTTATTCCAGCCCGAATGCCGTGTATAGAATCTTTACTCTAAAAGATGGACGATAAAAAAGGAAAAGGTATAATCCATCCCATTCTCCCTAGTAACCTTTGCCCCCTATATCCGAGCCTGATATCGTAAGAAAGGAAAAAGAAAGAAAGAGAGAAAGGTGCGTGTACAAATGAAAGAAAAAAGTGTGCTAAACGACAAAAAAAAAA